>QLPA01001295.1:0-18525 GCA_003313945.1 Lactifluus pinguis
TGTTGCCCCATTGCTCCCCTCTGTCAGTCTTCGTGTTGGGGCCTCTGTTGCCACCACCACTTGCTGTCTTGTGCCGCCACACATCTCAGCATCTTTGGTCTTTTTTTTATATCTTTTGACTTCCCCCCGCTCCAACACGTCCCACTCTGCCTCCTCCACCTCTACCACACCTCACTGTGCCTCCTCTGCCTCTGCCTCTGCCTCTTCCCCCATCACATCCTCTGCATTCTACACCTGCACTGCCTCAATGCTTTTGCCTCCTCAAAATTGTGCCCTTCTGGAACCAGTGAGGTGTGGGGGGTCCACAGCGCATGGTGCCTTCTTCCAGGTGCGTTGTACGCTGCCTGCCCTGCCAGCAATGCATGCTGACCCTTTTTTTTTCACATCCTGTGCCACTGCCTTCCCTGTCTGCACCACCCCTCCTGTGACTCCGTCTTCTCCACCATCCCTGCACCTCCTGCACTTCTCACACCCCACGTCTCCTCATGCCTCCTCCTCTGCTGTAGGGCAATCTACAGCATCACACTGTCACGGAAACATGACGTCATACTGCAACAGTCACTGGTGACCACCACTCTTTCTCTTTCTGGTTTGATGACTCATTCGATACATTGAACAATTCTCTCACATTCTGTATGATTCTACCTCATTTTGCCTAGTGTTGGGGAAGTTTGGTTCCAAACCAATCCAAACTCGGTTTCAACCGAACTGAAACTGCAAGTTTTGGTTTTGGTTTGGCATTTTCTGTAAAAAACCAAACGGTTTGGTTTCCGGTTTGGGCAAGGAGTGAGGTTTGCAAACGGTTTCGAACTTGGTTTAAACCAAACTTCTGCACTAAGTAGTGTTGGGGAAGTTTGGTCTCAAACTGATCTAATCTTAGTTTAAACCAAACTGAAACTGAAACTTTTGGTCCCAAACTGATCCAAACTTGGTTTAAACCAAACTGATCCAAACTTGGTTTAAACCAAACTAAAACTGTAAGTTTCAGTTTCAGTTTGGTTTAACCCAAGTTTGAGACCAAACTTCCCCAAAACTATAGGCTTTCATAGCTTCTGCACCTCCTATATCTCCCATCTCCAATGGTTCCCATGTTTTCTGCACTCTTTGTGCCTTCCACAGTTTCATTACTGGACTGTTCTTAGTCCTAGTTGCACTTAGTCATAGTTATTGATAATTAAACAGTTTGATCTTAGTTTAAACCAAACCCAAACCAAACTTTTAATAAAATGGTTTCAAACCAAGTTTAAACTGAACCAAACCAATTCAAACAGTTTATAACAGTTTCAGTTTCAGTTTGGAGATTTCTCTAAAAAACCAAACAGTTTGGTTTCCAGTTTGGGAAAAAGAGGGCCAAACCGAACCAAACTGAACTTCCCCAACACTAATTCTACCCCCTTCCATCAGTTTCTCTACATGTACAGGTCCACCCTGAACATTCTAGCGTTCTGAGTTCTTCTTAAGAGAACGAGGTTTTTATGCCAATTTTCAAAGGGAGAATTTGTGCCCCCCCCCCGTGGGAACTGTCAGTGATTTCATTGCGGCTGTTCCCGGTCATTCACATGCACATTTGTGTGTTTGTGCATTGATGAGAAATTGTGGCTGCGTATTTGCGGTTGTTGCCACATATTTTCACACGTTCAGATGCAAGGGAGTGTGCTTGAGTTCTTGAGTGTGGGAATGTCAGCGATTTTGTTGCAGACATTGCCAATGTTCTTTCGCACGAGTGGGTTTGCTGATGCTCTCGCATGGAAGTGTCAGCGATTTTGTTGTGGCTGTTCCCGCATATTTTCACACGTTCAGATGTAAAGAGTGTGCTTGAGTTCTTGAGTGTGGGAATGTCAGCGATTTCATTGCAGCCATTGCCAATGTACTTTCGCGCAAGAGATGGGTGGGTGTTGTGTGGGGTGTCAGCAATTTTGTTGCAGCCATTTCTGTTTTTCTTTCACGCATGTGAATGAGTTTGCATCTGCTCTTGTATGGGAAAAATACTTGAGGTTTTTGAATTGTTGTGTTGTGTTCACATTTTGAAAATGCTTGATAATAAATGTGCTCCTCAGACTGGTGTAATACAGCAGAGTTCATTTTCTAAATTCTGGTTTATGTGTTCAATAGGGTCGTTCATGGTAGAACTTTTTGGTTCCTTTTTAGCTACTTTTCAATCTACTTTTTGGCTCCTTTTTGACAGTTTGGCAGAAGAGCGATCAAAAAGTGACTGAAAAGAAGGTCAAAAATGGGGTCAAAAATGCCTACTGTGAAACCCCCAGAACAGAAAAAGAATAAAAAGGAAGCCAAAATGCATTTTACCTTGTCAACAGCAGGGCCGGCAGGCCTCAGCAAATTCAAACTCCCCCCAAATGACATAAGGGTGGACCTTACCTGGCCACTTTTGTTGTCAGAAGTCGTCCTCGCGCCTGCCCTAAACATCAACCTGATTAGCATCTCGATTCCATCCACCCGACGTTGCACTCACCCGCAACACTCCTTGATCACCCTGTTGGACTCCGACACATCCTCAGCATGTTTTCAAGTTGTTTACAACTTAGCAGTAGGGGTTCAATTAGCAAATATATTCTTTTATACTAAATGGACAGTGTCATCCCCCCACTTGAAAAAAAGGCCTGCCTGCAGGATGGATATAGGCATGGAGGGCATAGGCAGGCAATGTGCCCCATTAGCACCTGATCCACCCTGTGAGTGAGTGCTTGCAGTGGTGGGTGTCGGGTGCTGGGCGCTTGTCCCCCCTCCCTCGCGGCCTTGCCCCATCTCCTGTTGCCAGGGCTGCACCACCCTCAAACTACCCAACGAGCAGTTACTCGTAGCGGAGGGGTCCAGTGCTGTGGGTGTCATCACCTCCCCTCGAGCTGGTCCCCGTCATTGTCGTTGGTGCCAGCATCATTGTTATCATCCCTCCCTCGCAGTGGCAGGGCAAGTGCAGGGACGGGATCAGCGGCTGGGCGGCGTGGGGCGTGGTTCTCGTCATCACTGTACTGTTATTACCCTAAAAATAAGAATGAAACTAATTAGTTAGTGATAAAAAACAAGAACGAAGGAAGAAAAAACTTACCGCTGCCCAGACAACGATAAACGGCGGGTGCTGTGTCGTCCGCATTGGGTTGGTGTGACTATGGGGCTGCTGGCTCGCATTTCGTTGTTGTCGTTGTGCCCTGGGTGCTGGTGGTGTTGGCAGTGCGTTGGCGGTGGCAGTGGGGTGCTGGATACTCATCGTCGTGGAGGGCCATTAGCACCCAATCCACCCTGCGAGCAAGGGCTCGCAGTGGTGGGAGGCAGGTGCTGGCATCCCTGCACACCTGGCATTATAGCCGAGCTGCACCCACAATCCACCTACAAGCAGTTGCTCGAAGGCGGGGTGGGTGCCGTAACTGCCATTGGGCATCGTTTTTACTATCGGGCGTTGGTGTTGTTCCACCTGCGATCCACCCCACAAGCAGTTGCTTGTGAGGCTGGGGGTGGGTGGTGTGTCATCTATCGCCAGTGTTCATGGTGCTGGCATCAGCTGCGTTGATGTTTTGTGTTTGGGGTGGGTGCTGAGTATCAGTGATGTGGCACAGACAGGCATGTTTTTGCTTACCTGGCAGGTGTCCCAGAACCCCTCCCTGACTAATCGAGACCCAAACGCCCCATTTGGATGGGGAGGACGGGTAGCGCGGGTGGTGTGGGCATGGGTTGTGCCACATCATCGCCTGTCATTACTGGTAGCATAAATCCTAAAAATGAAAGATGAGTTAGCTTATAAAATGAAAAAAAAAAATGAAAAAAAGAAGTATACCTAGAGCTCAAACAATGGGTTGCCATCGATTGAGCTCGTATTGCTGTCGTTTGCGGCCATCCATGGCTTGTGCCGGCTTGGTATGGTAATGGAGATGCATTGGCAGTAGAGAGTTAAGTGAGCAAAGGAGGAGGCAGAGCGAGGAGCAAAGAGGGGGAGCAAAGAGGGGGAGTGAGGAAGGGGAGCAAGGAGGGGAGCAGGGGAGTGGCACTGGAGTGGCGGCGTCATCAGTCACACAGAGCTGAGTTTGAAATACAACAAAAATAGAACGGCAAAAAGAAAGCAAAAATGATCATCTTTGCAAAATGGAGGGTATAGGCCGATTTTGGAAAAATGCTCCTTTTTGCCTTCATTTTCAAGTTATTTTTGGAATTCATTTTTGAAAAAGTAACCAAAAAGTAAATTAAAAAGTAGCCAAAAAGTAGCCAAAAATGGCTACTGTGAATGACCCTAATAATAGATTTGGTTTACTGTTGATGTTTGTGATATAATTTGCCATTATGTGGTTTAATGGAGAAATTCATGTGCGTTATATGTGATGTCACGCATATTCACCATTTAAAAAGAATAAAAAATCTGTTTTTTTTTCTTATTATACATTGTTGTTACGAGTTTTCTTTCCTATGTTCTGAAGTTTCTTGAGATTGTGCACAAAAATATTCAATTCTGTTAAATACGACAACACTGGATCAATGTATTGATACTAGTAGACATCCCATTCTTTAGTAGTGAACCTGAGATCTTACAGTGCAAATCAGGTGTTATGCCTCCTTGCAGAGCCTCCTTGTGGACTTCCTTTTTTGGGTTGTCCTGGGTGGGGTCAGGGAATCAATACTAGTTCTTTGGTGTTTGTTTGTGGACAATGTGGGTGTCTCCTTTGACGTGTGATGAGATGATTGGCGAGAATGGGAGTGTTTGGATCTTAATCTGGTCGTACTCAATTCGATGGGTGTCTAAGATGAACACAAAGTTGTAGATGTTGCATATGAATGTGACCTACTTGAGATAGTTGTTGGTGAATGCGTGGGGGTTGGTGGGGTGGCGTTTGAAGAAGGTTGTTGAGATATGGGTTCCACATGTGGTGTGGAGTGGGGTGAGGCAGTATGAATCCTGGGTAGAGATGAATGATCCATTGAGATAGCTGCTGTTGATGGACGTGAGGCCATGGCTGTGGATGAAGAAGTAGAAGGTTGTGGTACCTCATCCAGTAACATTGTGTGGAATGCTAGAGTGGCAGAGATAGGATGCGATGATGAAGAAGATAATGCAGAAGTTCAGTTGCAACACTGTTCGAACAAGGTTGTGAGAGATTTGGAACGTGTATGGTATTTGCCTGATTTTGTCTTTGGAAACATTTTGCTACAATTCGTCAGAATAATCATGTGAATATCTATAAAGTAACATACTTGTTCCACTCTTGTAAAAGCACATCCAACCATAGTTTCATGTCTTTCCTATCGAACATGTTGACAAGAGTGTAGAACATCGATTTCTTGTCAAGGTCACCATCATCTTCCCTCCAATCTTCAATGCCACATAGAAACCATTGTGTCTAGTGTTCATTGATTATAGATGATTCAAACGTATATGATATAAAAGCATACGTGAAGTGTAGTGTAAACAATTGTCCTTGGTGTTACGTTTGTAACAGCTATGTCATCCGATTCGCAATGTTTGTGTTTCTTAGTGCAGGGTTTTGAACCTAATTTGACGTCTTGGAAACAATGACACCATGTCTGTAACATGACAGTTTAGTGATTTAAAGTGTGAAAATAAAATAGAAGAATGTACCAATTTGATGAGTTCAGAGCATAGTAATCCTTCTGTGAGGTTGTTGGGGTTGAATGTTTGACCACGGTACATGTAGAGTGCAAGTTGGCCAGATGCCAGCTTTAGAACACCAGTCCTGATTTTCTTGATTGTTCTTTTTACAACAAAACATTATTGAATAATATCATGATCTGTCAGATGGCAGTATAAACTTATATTGTGATCTCACTTACTTGGTTGGATCTGCTCTGAACTCATTGTAGTAGTTGATTGGGCATAGTAGCTTGGATAGTATGGGGTGTTTCCACCTGCGGTGCTCTCCCTTTGGAGAATTGTTTGAAATAAAGGGTGTTAGTTCTCTATTTGGTTGAAGGGATGCAACATAGCTCAAGCCTGATTCTCGAAGACCCTTGATGTCATCAGATCATGCAATGCCAAGTGTTGCTGTCATCTAGTCCAGCATAAGTGAATGTTTCATGGTGTGCTGATATGTTAGGAGATATTACTTACATTGGTGCAAAGTTTGCAGAGGAGTTTGGAATCCTTCCTTAGTTTCTTCTCATTGTCTTTGAGATCAGATACCCAGAGTGGTATTAGAGAGTAGTGATCGACATGGGTAACCCGGGGTAACAACAACCTGTACCCTTACCCCTACCCACACTTACCTGTACCCTTAGGCAGGGGTACAGGTTTACCCCTATTTTGCCACGGGTAAAGTAAATACCCCTACCCACAGGGTAAGGGGTATGGGTTTTATACTTAAAGATTATTTCTCAAGTTTTAGAATAAAAGACAACAAAACATTTATTAACATTGTTCAGTATTCTATCAATGCTAATACTACAACTTAACAGTGTTAACAGTTAGGATTGGCCCTGCCCAGCCCTACCTATAGGGCAGTCTATCCAGCCCAAGGTGACTCAGATGCATGGTGAGGGGGTGGTAGAGGGGATTGAGGCTGCAGGTGGTTGGAAGTGTATGAATGGCTAAAGTTCATGGCTGCAGGCCTTGAAGCAGCAGTGGCAGGGGGCTGCAGGGGTGGTTCCGCAACAGCAGTGTCGCAGCACTGTGTCGGGAGAGTGGCGGTGGCGTTGAGGCAGCGGCAGTGGGATCAGGATGGCAGCGGCATTGGGGCACGTCGGGGCAGCAGCGGTGGTGGCAGCGAGAGGATATGGCAGCACAGCGCAGTATTGGGAGAGCGGTGGCGGCGTTGAGGCAGCGGCAGTGGGATCAGGGCGGCAGCAGCATCGCAGGGTGGCAGTGGGATCGGGGCGGCAGCGGCATCGCAGGGCGGCAGTGGGATCGCAGGGCGGCAGTGGGATCGCAGGGCGGCAGTGGGATCGCAGGGCGGCAGTGGGATCGCAGGGCGGCAGTGGGATCGGGGCGGCAGCAGCATTGCAGGGCGGTAGTGGCATCGGGGCACGTCGAGGCAGCAGCGGTGGCAGCGGCAAGAGGAGATGGCAAGGCGGCACAGAATGGGGGGACCCAGGGAACACTTTGGGGAGACATCACGCGAGCGCACCAGTTGCAGGCGTCAGGCTTTGAACGGTCGCAAAAGCGATGTTCGAGAGACTGTGATGCCGTGGAATGTCCACGCGTAATGACCCCCCACAGTTCCAGTGGGTGGGGGAGGCTGTCTCACAAAGGGGATGCCAGGGGACGAAGGGAAATGGGAAATCAATGTAAGCAGTCAAAGAAAAAAAAACACGACGCACCAGCATGTACCATGCTAACAGGCAGTCAACAGAGAGGTGACAGCGACAGAGGGCGAGTTGCAGTGGCAACAAAGAGGACGTGAGAGAGGCGATGGCAGAGGGCAGGTGATGGTGATGACAGTGGTGAGGGTAAGGGCGAGGGCGTTGGAAGATGATGAAAAGGGGTGAGGGTGTTGGAAGATGATGAAAAAAGAGGTGATTAGTAGTTTAGGACCAAAGAAACCATACACACCAGATCAATTCTCGGCCTCCTCACTCTTCAGCTTGCCCACTTTGAGGACATTATGTTGACAGTGGTGGGAGTGGTAAGGCGGGCACAGATTTCACCAGTCTAGTGAGGACAACAACAGCATGCGGCGGCGGCAGCGGCGTCCACTGGCACCACAGTGGCTGAGCGCAGGCGCCCCCTCAAGCACACTGGCGGCGGCGACAATGGCGAGGGTGACAGCAAGAGTGAGGGTGACGACGAGGGCAAGGGCAAGGGTAAGGGACAGTGGCGAGGGCAAGGGTCTTGACAATGAGGTGACGATGACGACAACGGTGATGGTGAGAGATGGTGCGCAACCCACGATTTTGTTGTGCAAAGTTCGAAGTCATCTCAGTGTAGTTGTGACATGTGACCTGTGACCTACCTGCAGACCAGGATATGAGTTTCATGGCCTGCAGGTCTGGGGTAGGCCAGGGTACAGGAAACAAGACCCTTACCCCTACCCATAGTACCCTTACCCGCAAACCCTGTGGGTTACCCGTACCCATGTCCTTCCCTAGTGTGGACTGTATGAGGCTGCTGGAGGCAGGCGGGCGCTGCGGGGCTGCAATGATCTATCATTTAATTTCATGTACAGTAGCTGTTAATAGGGGGCTGGGGGATTGTATATTCTGTTTGGAACATGGGAATTAGAGTTGTGGCACGAGAGTCTGTTTGACTCTGTTGGTGTAAGTAGGTCAGAGGTAAACCTGCCAGTGGGGTGTGGGTCCTGTGCCTGTGGGTCAGGGTAAGGTGTGGGTCTGGAAATGGAGACCCCGACCCATACCCACGAGACCCATACCCAGCAAACCCCGGGGTATACCCTACCCGTGTCAAACCCTAATCATAACATGCCCCCACTTGTTGTAGTCTTCCCTCACCCACTGCTCATTGCACTGCTGCTCATGCCTCGTCATCATCCCTCCCACTGATCCACCCCACAAGCAGTTGCTTGTGAGGCTAGGGGTGGGTGGTGTGTCATCTGTCGCCAGTGTTCATGGTGCTGGTGTTGGCTGTAAGGTGGTGCGTCAATGTTCTGCAAGCAGGCGTTGTGTATCAGTAACATGGCACGAACAGGTATGTTTTTGCTTACCTGACGGGTGTCCCAATGTCTCCGAGATCAAATCCTTCCTGGTACCAGACTGTAGTCTCCCACGTTCAGTCAGTTACATTCATCAGATTCTCAATGTGTTACAGGACAATGAACCTTGAGGACGTATCAGTGCCATGCACTGTCGTGGAGGGATCAGTTGCACCAGTCTTGTCGTCAGCTATTGGCCCATCAAATCAGGTGTGGTTGAGGATGGAGCAGCCACACTGCAGTTCATAGCTGAAGAATGGAAGTCAGTCAAAAAGTGCTGCAGGTTCCCTCAGAGCCCTGAAACAGGCAGTCAATGTGACTTTGTGCTCAAATTCAAGCAGAAGGGCCCACTGGTGGTGCCCACATCGGCATGTATCATTACTAGTAGTATGGATCCTAAAAATGAAATATCAGTTAGCTTATAGAAAGAAACAAAATGAAAAAAAAATATACCTAGAGCCCAAACAACAGGCTGCCATTGTTTGAGCTCGCATTGCCATCATTTGCAGCCATTCATGCCCAGTGAGAAGTGGAATGTAGTAATCCGTAGTAAACTGAAAAAAAATTGAACTATTCAATTTAATTCAAAAAGTGGAACAATAGCCATTTTAAATCAATGGAAAATTGAAGGCATCATAGTTATTCTGAATTTAATTGAATACCAGATCAGATCGGACAGAATTTATTTGATCACAATCGAATCAGGAGAATTGAATTAATAACCATTTATTTTCTATTTACAGTTACAGTTCTATTCAATTTTATTCTACCCTCAATGCTAATCACCTTGCCCCAGTCTGGCCACGTGTCAAGCAATCCAAGTTGTTGTGACGCTCACCATGTCTGCGAACCCGACTACTGCAGTCAATGATCCACCATCTCCACGTCATCCCATCATCCACTTTAGGTGTGGGCGTGTGAGTTCTTCAGCCTCAAGCTCGCAACAGAATGCACTTGGATTTGCTGCTGTGTGAGAGGGGGGCAAGACATCGTAGGACTCTCTACGGAGCGGCAGCAGTGAGAGTGAGGTCAGGGTCGTCACTGTCACCATCAGGTTTGCCAGTGGTGTACTGGAAACCATCCAGAGCTGTTAAACACTCTCGAGTTCTACTAGAGTTCATAAAAGGTCAGGAGGGAAAACAATAGGGAAAGGTTGAAACACACACTGGCAGGCATCTGTGGACCAAATCAGCCATGGAAACATGGTTCCAATGACCAACAAAGAGTGTAAAAAAATGTCAACGGTGGGATCCCTTGTAGCGAAGGGCTGACCTTGCCGATGACAGTATGACCCAGGCCACCACAAGGTGCCCATTCTGGCTATCCCATTATTTGCACAGATCGAATTCCTGGGATTACCTCGATCAACGGAATACAGCATTACAAAGGTCTCTAGGAGAGACATACCATCCCAGCCACCAGTCAGTTCATGCACAAAAGTACTGCACACTGTCCACACCGAGGACGAAACCAACAAGCTTTGTGCCTGTCAATAGCGAGATGTTGAAGACCCCACCTGTCGCTGATATGAGGCGGTACCACCACTTTTCCCCAAACTGATAACAGGACATGCACCAAGGATGAAGGTAACGCTGGAAGGGAAAAACATTAGCTATTAGACAACAAAAACTGACCTGGCAGCAGCAGACAGAGATGTCAAGGTCGAGAGGAGGTCTGTTGCTCTGGTGAGGTTACATCTGGAATTCAGAAGTTATGAAGTACTGCAATCAACGAACTCACTAGGCTGAAGGGTATCGGGAACATGGTTAAACATAGCCATGTCCATGTTGGCATGAATTGCCCAGTTACAACCAGCATCATTGCACGCAGTAACCAACACTGAATAACGCTGAAAATCAGTGACGCTCAGAAGGTCGATGGGATGTTCGTCAACGTCAGCCTACGATATATCGTTGGTGCCAGATCAGCCTCCAATGCAGATGTCAAGGGGATACGGATGTTGTTGGCTTCTATGATACGCATATCATGGCCATCAATCCAGAAGAAGAAGAAGAATGGAAAAGTGTTCACGATGCAGAGTTGATAAGTCTTGCCAGGTTCGAACAGTAGTGTTGCGTTCTCGTTGAAGCTGACGGAGAAGCAACAGGAGCAGGCTTTTTCCCTGAAGTTGGGCCTAGGTAACAGCCATCCTGGACAAAGCACATCAATTTCACCTCTGCAGACACATAAGATTTGTGAATTTGCTGAACTGACGACAACATGAGGATCTCTTCATGACAGCAACAACATGGGAGGCCGGAGGGGAGGCAGGTGACAACGGCGATGGCAGTGAGTAATGTCATGGTGGTGGTGGTGGTGGTGGTAAGTAAGAGAGGCACGCTGGCAGAGCAGGAGGGGAGGAAGCACGTTGAGGGGCAATGGAAGAAAAGCGCAGCCATAAGCTCGATCGAAAGATGCTGCCCCCCCAAAAAGGCCCAAATGATGCTGGTCTGAGGAAGGCAGGAAGGCAGACACTCATGAAGGTCTGTGGAGAGTATGCAGGCCTCACAGATAACAGAGGAAAGAACTGGGGGACACTTTGAGGAGAAGAAGAGGGAAGAAATGTATGTGCCTAAATCAGTGCAACACAAGTCGATAAATGTAGCACGACAAACAACCACAAATAGTACTCGATAGTGCTCAATAACTGGATAAACAGTGCATGATTCGTTTTATCCGATTCTGATCTAGATCTCATGACACAATCATTTCTATTCCATTGAATTCAGTGAGCGATTGATTATGATCGAGTGCTATTCAGCTGAGATCAATTATATCGAATTAATGTGACTGTTATCATTTTATATCAATTCACTTCAATTATATGCATATCATTCAAATTTATTCGATCAGATCATATTTAACTCGATCCACTTCTCACTGGGATTCACGGCTCATGCAGGCCTGGTGACGGCATGGGACTAGTGACAACAGGTTGTGATGGAGGTGCATTGGTGGTAGAGAGTTGAGCAAGTGAGCAAGTGAGCAAGCAAGGAGGGGGAGCAGGGGAGCAAGTGAGAAGAGGGAGCAGGGGAGCAAGGGATTAGAGTGTTTCATAGTAGCCATTATTTAGCTCATTAATTTGGCCATTCTCATGATTCCCATCAGTTTTTCATACTTTTTTCTTCTGTTCTCATCTCTTTATTGCCCCCATTGATGAAAACAGAAGAAAAAAGTAAGGATACCTGATGGGAATCATGAGAATGGTCAAATTAATGAGCTAAATAATGGCTACTGTGAACAACCCTATTGGTGGTGTCACATAGTCCCACAGCATCAGAGCTGAGTTTGAAATAAGAACAAAAATGGAATGGCAAAATGAAGCAAAAATGGCCATATTTGCAAAATGGGGGGTATAGGCCCATTTTGCAAAAAAGTGTCCTTTTTACCTTCATTTTCAAGTCATTTTTGAAATTCATTTTTGAAAAAGTAACCAAAAAGTAAAACAAAAAGTAGCCAAAAATGGTACCATGAATGACCCTAATGTTGCAGAGCCTGAGTGTCCTCAGCAGATCACAGTAAACATGTCACATTCACAACAACTTCAAGTTAAAGTGCAGATGTATGTTGACAAAATTTGAAGAAATGCCTGAGAAGGGTGAATAACTTGTGCACATAGTGATCAACAGGGGTATCTCAAACCCCTGGGGTTTGAGGGTAGGGTACCTGTGGGGTAAGGGTAAGGGTATGTCTTCACATACCCCAATAGACCCCCAGACCCCAGAGGTACCCCAGGTGCCATGGCAGGTGGAGACAATAAAGGAGTAACAGAGGAGATGTCTGAGATGTAGAGTGAGGCAGTGATGGTATCAGAAGGTAAAAGAGGGGATGTAACAGAGGGAGATGTGTTGAAGCACTAGGGCAGATGCTACAAGTGCCCAGGCATACTCAGAGAAGCAATGAAAGGAGCAGGAAGGGAGGTGGTGGTGGAAATGGATACTGTGATGAGGTGCAGTGGTGTGCATATGGCAGAGAGGCAAGAACAACAACAGAGCATTCCTTCTTGGTCTCTTACTGCCATCATCGTTGATTTCCTCACGATCCTCTTTGTTGACTTTTCTCTATGTCTTTCATATTCCCCCTTCCCGCTCCCTCTACAGACCCTCCTCTGACTCTTTCAGTCATGCAGGATGAAGCTGGTTCAAATTCCCAGACACCTTTGATGCCATTTTGCTCTGGGTCCCCCATTTCTCAACCTATTACCCCCTCTCCTAAGGTCCTCGGTGAACACACGGGCACAGGACAGGCTGATAAGACCCCTAGGGCAAAGGGCATAACCAAACCCTCAACCCTACAGGCGCTTTCTGTGGGTGATGAGCTATCAGTGTTCGACATCCACAATTCCTTCTGCCGGCACTGGTTCCTCTCACGGGATCACCTTGTGACTAACGCCACTTCAGCCCAAAAGGCCAAAGACGGAAAAAAATTTTGGGTCGTCGAGTTTCCTCCCCAGTACCACGCTCACCTGGTCAAATGCGCTGTTGCAATTGTACCTCACCCCCTTCACAAGGTGAAAAAGGTGATGTTCGCATACATCTTAGAGCTTCTCAATGGAGAGGGCCCTCAAGCCTTCTTTGATCTCTCCATGGGCCAGCGGTGGGCAACCCAGGCCCAGAAGGAGAAGAGGCGACTTGCACAGAAAAGGAACCATGCATCGAGGCGGGACCACTGGCTAGAGGCTAATGCCAAGGCCGTGGGCCCACAACAGTTATGCGAGCACTGCAAGCGAGAGTTTGTGTCACACAGGAACCAGAAGTGACACCAATGCCCTTTTGCCAAGGATGCAAGCGATGGGAGTGGGATCGATAAGACGAAGGGAAACAAGCCCCCGCCCAAGACCCCCGCTGCTGCCTCCACCTCAATCGCTCCAGCAGCCACCACTCAACCCCCTCAAGCCAAGAAGAAGCAAGCCCAGAAGAAATCGAAAAGCAAGAAGAAGCAACTGCTGACAGCAGCAAGCCCAACCCTGCCAAAGCTGACACCCGCTCCCTCTGGCGCCAGGGAGGCGGCCATAAACTGCATTCCCCGTTGCACGATGGATGGAGAGCTCGCCTCAGATCAGCCTTACAAGAAGACCACGGACCACCGCTCAACTCACCTCAACACCGAGCCAAAACGCAAAACCTGCAGAGGGGTTGCTGGATACCTTATGTGATTAGTCTTATGTAGTGGTTCTGATAGGACTATGACACAGTAGTACAGTAGTAATGTGTACTGAAATCCATCTACGCAATAGGAAAACAGATTCAAAAAAAAAAAAAAAAAAAAAAAAAACAACAGAGGTGTGGGGAAGGTTAGAATGGATTCTGTGGCAAGGTGCAGTGGCATGCACATAGTAAGGAGGCAAGGTGAATAACAAGAGGGCAGAGAAGGTAGAAGAGAACACTATAGCAATGTGTGCATCAGGAAAAGTCGATGTTGCTTAATTGGTGCTTAATGTGCTTATTAAGCATGTTAAGCACAAATTAAGCAAGAAATGATTAAGCAGGTTAACACCACCCTGGCCCTTATTAAGAACCATTCTGCTTAGATTGCAGCTTAATTGTGCTTAATTAAGCACAATCTACAGCATTATCTGCTTGATCTAAGTGACTTTAAGCACAACTTAAGCACAATTCATACAGTGCTAAATGGCTTTAAAATGATTTTCAATCACACAAGAATTTAGGCATCAAATGAGTATATTTAAGAGACAACTATACTACAACATGATTGACTATCTATACACTGATACTGAATGACACCCAGGCACTGGCCCTGCCTTAATGCATGCTGAGTCATGGTGGAGCGAGCGCGCACAGGCCCGATGGCTGGGACTCAGAACTGCAGGGGCAGGGGATGATAATAGGCACTCCCGGCGATGCTCGTGCTCCAGTGGTGGTGGAGGAGTAGGCGTCGGGTCATGTCGAGTCGGGTGGGCAGTGTGACAACAGGCATAGGAGGAAGTGGCGCAGGAGGTGTTGGGGCGGGCAGCATGACACCGCAAAGGAATATAAGGAATTTAAAAAAGTTAGTTGGAGAAGTCAAAAGAACAAAAAAAAAAGAATGCAATGCACCCAGGACCATGTTTATGGACAAATGCGGCAGCAGGGGTGGAGTCAGCTGACTGCTCACCCTCAGCATCGTGAGGCACCTCAATCTCCTCGAAATGGCCACCGGGTCCAACATTCACCAGCAGCTGCTTCCCGCTGTGCCACAGCACGTCCTTCAGCTTGTTGAGCATGCATCCAATGCAGCACAGGTGTAGACCTGATGCGACGCCGAAATTTGCCGTTGGTGCTAGCCTTCTTCCCGAACCATCCATTTATCTCACAGGGTTGATCATCGACGGCGCAGCTTTTTGCAGTGCGCATAGGAGATGACTGATGACATAGAATCATCAGCGGGTAGGGTGGGCGGGGCGGAAGCAGTGGCAAGGGGGGAATACGGGGATGCAGATGTAGGTGTGGATGGAACCGGGTAAATGGACGACAATGGGACTTGGAGAGGATGCAAGCACAGTCTGCCGCGAGGGCGCTTGGGTGTTTGCGTTGGTTCGATCTTGCAAACCTTGGCAGTGGGAAGGTGTTTGCACCCAGAGCAGCTCCACCCTTTGCAGATTAGCTCACGTGGGTGAGCTGCCGCATATGGGATAGAGGACAGGGTCTTGCGCCATTTGTGTTTGGATGTCTTGGCGGCTGGTGGACTTTCTGGGTGTTTTCATTTCACAGTGGGCGAAGGCGTGGGAGAGCATGCGGAACTTGCAGCGAGCTTCTTGCCAATGGCATGGAGGAGCTTGTGCATGTTTTGTCGTGGGGCAGACTCCGCAGGTGCACTCTCCCGAGGTGTGGGCATGCTACCTAGCTGAGAGGAAGTACGATGTGGCTAAGGTAGTTTGATCTCTGAGACTGGTGAAAGGCCCCGAGCAGGAGGTGCGGTATGGTATGGGGACGGGCTCGGGACCATTGCTGCGATCGTAACCTCGCAGGGTGTCTGTTGCGGCGGCAGCATTGGGGGCGATGCCTTGGCGCTGGAGAAGGGCAGTGTTGCCAGTGACGATGGCGGGGCTGTATGTGCGCCAGAGTGTGCTGAAGAGTTGTCTCAGACTGGAGACAGGATCACTGAGATCCAAAGTGACTTTAGAAGATAATACGGGTGGGTGGACGTGAGAACACGGGGAAGGCACGCATGATGAAGAGGGAAAACAAAAGTGACCACATGAATACTGAACAATAGAGGTCTGCAATGTACAGGTGTTTAACAAGGGAACCAAGCCAAGGGTATAGCGCGGAGGTCTGGGCCACCCAATGATGACTCAACTACAGGGGTGGGTTGTGAGGTGGAAGCGCTGGTGAAGATACAATCTCAGTCAAAGGTGGGGTCCTAAGCGCAGCATCAATTTACTGTTCGTGCGCCCGCAGGGTCAGCTCCAGGTGTGTTTGATAGAGCTATGAAGCACCCTGTGTTTGTGGAAGAGCAAGGTAGAGGAGAAGAGCATCTTGAAAATAATACCAGAGATGGTGCAACAGAGGAGGCCGCGACACAGAGACGGCAACACGGAGAAGGAGGGGAGGACAGAAAGGAAGCAACAGGTGGAGG
The DNA here is from genome assembly GCA_003313945.1 of Lactifluus pinguis. Classification (NCBI taxonomy): domain Eukaryota; kingdom Fungi; phylum Basidiomycota; class Agaricomycetes; order Russulales; family Russulaceae; genus Lactifluus; species Lactifluus pinguis. Next base: position 16,179 of record QLPA01001295.1, read on the forward strand.
CACGAAAGTCAACATCGTGCCAACAAGAATAAACAAATGACTTGGCAAAATTACCCTTGTCTATGCACCCATAATCACGCCCGGTGTTAGTAATCAAGTTATGTTATCATTTTTCCTTTCTTGGCCTCCGGACTTAGCAAAATTTTCATGAGTTGCAAAATTTCTGGATTAGTAAGATTATGTAAATTATATTTGTTTGCTTAGCATGATTAAAAACCCCTTAAATTTTCATTAGTTGCTTAAATATGTTGAGTGAGCTTAATGTCAGTCTTAATTGTGCTGAGCATACTGAGCATGCTTACTGCCAGTCTTAATTATGCTGAGCATGTTGAGTGTACTTAAGTTGCTTAATGGTGCTTATACACAAATTCTATTAAGTGAAATTAAGCAAAAAAACAAATTTAAGACCATTAAGACCTGTAAGCACCATTAAGCAAAAGGGGGTTTTCCTGATGTGGTGGCACATGTATGGCAGGGAGGTGAGGGGAACTACAAGAGGGTGCAGGGGGCAGGAGTGAATGTTTAAGTTGTAGTAAGGTGCAGCAATGTATGTAACAGAGAAGGGACCAGAGGGGGAGGAGGAGAAAATGGACGCTGTGGCAAAGTGCAGTGGTGCACACATGGTAAGAAAGCAAGTGGAGCAATAGAAGGGCAGATGAGGTGGGGTTGGATGACACAGCAAGGCACAGTGGCATGCATGCAGCACAGAGGTGATAAGAGAAGCAAGAAGAGAGGCAGAGGCAGAGTGCAGTGGTGTGCATGCAGAAGGGAGGTAAGAACAACAATAGGAGGGTAGAGGAGGTGAGAATGTATATTTTGACAAGGTGCAGTGACATGCACATAGAAGGGAAGCTAAAGAAGCAATAGAAGGGCAGATAAGGTAGGGATGGATGATATGGTAGAGTGCAGTAGCATGTGTGCAGCAGGGAGGCAATAATATAGGCAAAAAGGCAAGCCAAGGTGGAAATGGATGCTTTAATTAGGTGCAGTGGGGTGGCAGTGGCAGTGGCAGTAGGTAGAGACAATGGCATGCACTTACCTCATAGGCCAACACCAACCTTCAGGTCAGGTATGTGTACCCCTGCTGAGACCCCCCAAAAACCCCAACCCCAGCCTTGGGGTAAGGGTTTTCTGGGGTAAAGGTAAGGGTATCAATAAAAATACCTGGGTTACCCTTGTTGATCACTATGTGCACAAAGCAAACGGATGAAGAGACCTACTGTGACTGTATGCCAAGGGCTGAGGGTGATGGCCCTTGTCTTTTGGTGGTAGGTTGGCGTTGCTGTGAGAAAGGGATGGGACAGGCAGGGGTGGGGGCTCAAATAGTGTGCCAGGCTTGGTGACTAGGGATCGGCACGGGTCTACCCATGGGTGGAGTCCATGCGGTCAGAATGAGCCCCTGAACAGCCCAAACAGTTCAGAAATGACTGAGATATGGTCAAAACAATCTTTTAATCATATCTCAGTCATTTCTGAACCATTTGGGCTGCTCAGGGGCTCATTCTGACCGCATGGACTCCACCCATGGGTAGACCCGTGCCGATCCCTATTGGTGACAGACTCATGTGTAGTGATGGACACGGGTCAGGGTATACCCACTGGGTTTCCGGGTAGGGTATCCACGGGCCGGGGTCTCAGGTATTGATTTGCCAGCCCGTGCCAAACCCATACCCCAGAGCGCAGGACCCATACCCACAGCTGCGGTTATGTCACATGTGCTGGCAAGTGCTGATACTGGCCATTGCTGGCACAAATCCCTGCTCTTGTCCTTCCTCGTCCCTGCCCACGCCCACCTTAATATATGCCCACTGGCACTTGCCCACACCTTATGTCGTGCATGCCCATGCTCCCTCGACCACGCACAACTACCCTCACACATACGACCCGACTGCCCACTCAGCCATGCCTACACCAGGCTGTTGCATTGCCCACGGGTGTTTATTCTGCTCGCCTCGCCCCCCTTCACCTACGCCCGTCCGATCTGTGGCTACGCACCACCTCACCAATGCCTGTTCAACCAGCCCACTGCCCACGCCCATCCAACCCGAGTCACCTGACTGCCCACATGGCCACTCCAGGCTACGCCTTGCCCACGGCCATCCAGTGCTTGAAGGGGTAAATGATATGATGATTGTTTAAGCCATGATAAGCTGGCCCCAAGATATTAAGTTCTTTGTCATTTCTTTTTTTCATCCAAGTTGACCACGCCTTCTCTAGACTTAGTCCCTCACCGGCCTCACCCTTCACGTTCACGTCCACCATCACCACCATCACCACCACCGCCATCACCACCACCGCCATCACCACCACCGCCATCACCACCACCGCCATCACCACCACCGCCATC
>QLPA01001296.1:0-12545 GCA_003313945.1 Lactifluus pinguis
AGAAAAGACCACATCGGTGTGTCCAGTAAATGGGCCCGCTACGATCTGTCCCGTTGTGGCATCCCACACCCGAATCGTTTTATCGTTCGAGGCCGATGCGATGCGCAGTCCGTCTGGCGAGAATGTAACAGAATTGACCGAATAGGTGTGTCCAGTAAACGGACCCGCTACCATCTGTCCCGTCGTGGCATCCCACACCCGAATCGTATGATCGGACGAGGCCGATGCGATGCGCAGTCCGTCTGGCGAGAATGCAACAGAATTGACCCGATTGGTGTGTCCAGTAAACGGGCCTGCTACCATCTGTCCTGTTGTGGCATCCCACACCCGAATCGTATTATCGTCCGAGGCCGATGCGACGCGCTGCCCATCTGGGGAGAAAGCAACAGAATTGACTACGCCATCGTGTGCTTGAATCATCATTTCCAATGCCGGCCAGTGAGACAACTGCCCACGCTCCAAAGTCAATGTAAACGGGAATTTGCGAATGTATCGATTGAAAACGTGGGAAGAGCTGGGTGTGAATGGGAGCGCCGAGACATAGATATGCGGTGTGCTCCTTGCCATCGTCATTCCGAAATACCGCACAAATCTCGACGCATCATTCACTAATCCCAACAAATTCTTCACCTCCGTTTGTGAACCCTATTATCATTTTTACCCAAAAGTCACCGCATGTCATACTGAATTGTGAGGAACGCTTACCTCCTGCTGCAACCACATCGAAAGGAACGACAATGCCCGTGGAGCAAGGGGCACACAGCTATTGATGCTAAGCACTTCCAGCCAAAATAATAACTTTGTCTCGAGCAACGATCGAACTTTCACGAAGAGATCGTCATCGAAAGCAAGATGTTCCAAGTGATCTCCCCAGAAACGGCAGGAATACGATAACGCAGGAGGTATGTATCTCATAATTCGAGATTCAAGATCTGGAACATCGCTGTTCGCAAGATATGATGACTCGAGTTTGCAAATGTTGAACTCCAGCTTGTCGAGCATCGAAGCAACGCAGGAATGTGCCAACTGACGGTGCGAATCCTGAAGGTCCACGTAGAATACACCACCCTTCTTGCTCGTCAGAAAGTCACGGAATGATGTATGGAGAGGGACGATGGGACGCGTATGGTCAGATGAAGTCACATTACTCAGCAGCGAGCCGAGGTGACCGAGCATTTGTACAGCTGGATCAGGATCCTCGGGTTCGTCAATTGAGGAATGCCTTCGCAGGGCAATCAAAGAATCGATCGAGAGCGGTTCGATCGCAGCGAAAAGTTGTCCCATTACAGACCGAAATAGGATCTGTGCTTCATCCGGTTTGAAGTATGCTTCGAGAACTTCTTGGTATAACTTGTCCAACGGATCTTGTCCACTGCGATCTCGGGAGTGTCCCAACAAGCGATGAACACACTTTTTCTTGCTAAACCCAAAGCTAGCAGGAGGGCTATTTATGAACCCGCATGCGACAGCTGCCCATTGAAACAGGCCCTCTGCCGCTTTTGCTAGTTTCACCCCATCGCTTTTGAATACGTCCGGTGGGAGCTCCTTTTGAAGGTACAGCCCAATATCTTGCTCTGTCTTGAGAGACAGTTCGGCATCATTCATGTAAAGCGTATTGATGGATGAAGCTTTGACAAACGCAGGCTCGATTCCATTTTCAGGCCTGGAGGTGACGAGTATCCGGAATTCGGATGGAAGCTCGACGAGGTGCTCGGCGAGAAATGAATGTAATCCACTTCTGCCGATTGCATCCCCACTCTCATCCAGGGCATCGATGACTATAAGAATTGGACCGGGAAGTGGCAGATTCTTGAGCGGTTCCACGAGGAGGTTTTCGAAAAGTGTACGATAGTCTCGGGTACCACGAAGAGAGGATTTATCCTTGATGACCTCTCCAAGGGTGCGTTTGTACGCAGGAATGCGATCGGAGAGATCACGAGCGATTGTCGTGAAGAGCATGTAAGCCTCATCTTTGGACTGTTCCTTGCGCAAAAAGGCGGAGTATGAGCCGAGACGTTCGCCTTCGAAATGACGTGCAACCTCATGTGCAATCGATGATTTTCCTGTTCCAGCCTGGCCGAGAAGAACGAGCGCACGATCAGATTCGGGATTCTTGACCCAGTTGACGATGAAGAGCAAAAAGTCTTCACGCGTGCCTGGAAGACATCGCTTCTCGTCGCCGTATCGCCATCCTCCCCTATAGGGTAATTCTCCGATTTTTCTGTCTAATTCTGTGTATTCATCGTCAGTTCGACAATCCGGTCTTGAGCTGTCTGAATCGCGCACCAGCTTCTAATGCTTCGTTCGACTTATCGTCCCGCATCTGAAGGACAGTAGCCTGAGTGGTGACAACAGCATATTCGAGGAACCTTTCTCGAAGTCGAACAAGAGTGGCACGGTACTCCTCGACTTTTCCGTCGACTTTGCCGACCATATTCTTCAAAGTCCGCTTTCCTGAAAGTCACACGTTCATATTGAGCAACGAGAAAGGTCAAGACGACGTACCGATTTGTACATCCTTCGCATATGACTCGACGAATTCGGCAGATTTGCCGACGCACTCCAGCATCTCATCGAGGATTTTTACTTGCATGGATCCCGGCTGGATATTCCTCAAAACAGCAGCCTCCTTGGTAAATTCAAATGCGTCCCGTATTGCCTCAAGTAGTGTTCTGACGTTCTCATCACGCCCGACCTGCTGTAGTAAAGTCTAATAGCGAGGTAAATGAAGGCACCATATTCTCCGAATGGGAAAGGAGACGCACCTGAGGGATAAATGAGAGCAGACCCCACGCCGTCTTTGCATATGGGCTCAGCTGATGAGCGGAAGTTAGCTCAGAACAGGATAAGTCCTTTTAAAAGATACCTCTGCGACTGGACCGACGGCATCCATTACAAACTTGACCTTTTCAACAGCATTACTCCATGTCTTCATCATTTCAAGTGCCTTCTCAGCGCCATCGAGCGTATTTGACATCTCCGTCTGGCTGTCTGGTACTGTTCCCACAGAGGGACCGCTCTCGATGGGAAGGTTACTCGTTTGGGATAGAAGGGCAGGATCTGCTGCGCGTTGCATGGGTTCATCGTCAGTTTGAACAGTAGGACATACAGCAGCTCCTTCAGCGGAAGTATTTCCCGGATCGACCGGTGCGCTAGTAAGGATTGGGGGATTGATAACCGCAGTCATAGATGAACTCCCGATTGCTGATATGGTGATCCTTAATGAAGGTGTAACGAGTCCCGTCGGACGTCCGTCAGCATTGTCGAAAATAACATCGAGTTCTATATGCAGGATGCTCAGCGAGACACATGGGTATATTTTTGAAATAAGAAACGAACCGCGTTGGGATTCGCAGGCTATCACCTGACTTCCAACAAGGATGTCTTTCCGTGTGGTCCTTTTCGCATAAAGACATATCGTTACACGAGATTGTAGTTGTACAGTACTGTAGGAGACTCAGATGTTAGCAAGGATGAAGATACAACATTTCGCACATTGTGTTGATGGTCTCGTTCCATTCTACGCATTGCGCCACGCTCCGCACAGATCGTGTCTGCCATATCCTGTCGCCGTCTGTAAATGTAGCGTAAAAACTCCTTTTCTTGCCAAGGAAGGTCTTGAGACGGGGAAGATTGTGCACTCTAAGAACTGGCAAGGGCAAGCGATTTAGTATATATCAGAGCACGGTCATGAAAATACGTACTGGTCACCTGGAGTCGGGTTGAGCTCGGTTGCACTTGACTGACCTGAGAGCGGCCGATGTTTGACATTCTGGAGATTTGAGGACCTGGGGTGTAGTAATGGTGAATATTTGACGGAGAAATTGAGTGGGAGGTTGATGCAACGTTGATGCCTCGAGGCAAACACGTTTATCGTGTCTATATCAGGAAGGAGATTACATAATCACGCGTCGCATGTGCCGCCCCTAAAGCGACACGATCACCGAGACGGCCAACCCGACAGCCCGGTAACTTTCTCTGTTGCGTTTACCATATTTCCTATCATGGTCACCATTGTCCCTCTGGCCACCCTCTTTTACTCGCTCTTTCAAGTAGCATCGTGTTCAACTGCGCGATTCAAAAAACCTTCGTCACGGAGGCTATTAATCGCCCGGAATGTACTCTACAGGAATGAAGTAACGATTCCGAAGCAGCAGTGTGGGCAAACCTGAGCATGTGCAAGTGAGTTGCATTATTTACCTTCCAACCATGCCGTCATCTCGACCCTAGGGTCATCCTGTTGTTAACTACTTGCTTTGGCGGAGCCTCTCAAGACCACATACATCCATAGGTGTGGCTAGAAGCAGGGCAGAAGGTTTGAATTTTGTGTTGGGCATGGGTATATACATGAGGCGTACACATTATTTCGAACTGCATCTTAATAGAGGAGACCCCATTGCCGCACGGCTCACCGGGCTGTTAGAAGACAACATAAGACACGTATCGAGTCAATGGTGGAGCTGCGAAGATGGGAGAAAAAGATTCAAACGAATATAGCTATTGTATGGAAACACAACGTGGCATTGGAAATGGGATATACTATGCGGTGGCCAGGATCGATTGAGCTCTGACAATGACAGCGCCAGTGGCGGAGCGGGCCTGTGGCTCCCAACTAGAACTATCCCGTTCACCTCGCCGTGAACCAGAATTTCAACGTGTACTGTATTGAAGGTTCTCCACGTCGGTGGTGACGTTGGCCGTCGGCCTGGCTTGCACGAATTCATTTTCTGCCCGCCAATGCTCATGTGATCGAGATGTTTCCCGGTCTCCGATCAACAAGCCAAGTTGTATGCAATCCATAAGACCTTTTTCGTCATTTGCACCTGGTTGCAGTCACCGAGTTTGGTTATCTCACAAGTCTATGCAACTTTTCTCTGGGACTCCAGCGCAACGACGTCACTTCCTGATAATCAGAATATAGTACGCGGCATCATCCACTACCCTTCGTTTGCTTCGAGAAGTTCCGAGAGACGATTCGATGGGAGTCAGCGGTTATCAGTATCTCGTTTGCGTTATGTTCCCCCCTCGACCTCTTTCTCGCGCACGTACTTGGATAACACGTTCGTACGGCATCGCGGTCCGAGGTTCGACCCAAAAAAATCTTACGCGCCATGAAATCTGGTGGGCCGAAAGGTACCAGACGCTGGAGACTGCCGGGTACAAGCTCCGACCCCGGCTGGCTATCGTGGGGTGGTAACAAAAAGCGGTGGTTTGGGTGAATTCGTGGCGAAAAGCAATGGTTCGACTATGAAGATGGGTCTAATTCAATCGGTCGCAGGTACTGCTTACGCATCTTCATATATGCATGGTGCTCATCTCATTTCCACAGTCATCGCCCGACAAGGAGGTTGACTTTGATCCCTCCTGGAATGGATTGTTCAGATGTTTACGTCGTATCACACCCTACCTCTGGCCAAAGAAAAGCCGTCGCCTCCAGCTCATTGCGGTGTGTCCTGACTCTATTTCCATTGGACTTCCTTCTCGTTCTATAACTTTTTTTCCCCAGCTTTTCTGCGTTCTCAAACTCATCCTCGGCCGATTCGTGAACCTCGTGCCGGTCCCTTTCCTGCTTGCACGACTCATATCCACCTTTGAAGGGGGTGCTAAGCTCTCACCTTGGCCATATCGTCTTGGCTATGTCGGTCTGCGCTTCTCCAGAGCAGTTGGGGGCTCCCTGCGCTCCGCGATGTATGTTGGACTCATTCAATCTTCTTTCTCACAATTTTCATTTCAACCTGTTTTGGGTAGGCACTCTGGATCCCCGTCATGCAATACTTGGATAGCGGTGCGCAGGATGAATGTTTAACGTGAGCTGAATACCGATCCCTTTCTCTAGAATGTCATCACTATCATCCAACCACCTTCTCAATCTCTCCTTCGCATGGCACACCCGCCGAAAAACTGGTGAAGTACTCCGTATCCTCGACCGTGGCGCTGTGACCAACAACACCTTTAAAGTATTGGCGCCCCATGTCTCTATCTGATACCAGTAGCGCTTATCCATGCCTGGCAGCTTGTGCTATTTGACGGCATTCCGACGTTTATCGATATCGTGGTGGCGCTCGTCGTGTTCACTCTCACGCCTGACTGGACGCTCACTGTCGTCATTTTCTTCGTTATGCTTGCGTATGGTGCGTATCGAGGTATTTTGGCGATTTTCATACACCAATTCAGCCCCATTTAGTCATGGCTAGCATCCTGCTTACACAACGACGTACGAGCTTGCTGCGCGCTATGAGTGCGGTGTGCCGATACACTTTCCCTCAGTTATGCCTTCTGAATCGTTGCGCTAAGGAGTAGATGGCGGACAAGAAAGAGTTGCCATTGTTGCGTTCTTTGCCCTAACTGAATCTGCCGCACTCAGCGCCGAGGCGTGACACGGGATAACGGCGTCGTGGGTACGATCATAGAAAATTGTCGGCTGTACGTATGTTGCATGTAATCAGGATCGATAATTGTCACAAGGTCGTAAGTGGCTTGCCTGAACAAAGTCGCGTAATTGGGAGAGCACCCAGACGGGCTTTCTTGGCAAGCGTTGGGTACCATGTCTCGCGTTGATTGATTCAAAAAGGCGGCTGATACTCTGCTTCTCTCGAATTTCATATATCGTTGTACTCCCTGGGCAGCTACGTATACCTTTAGGAAAGAGGGAGAACAAAAGGTAACACTTACCACCATGCCTATCTAGCTACGCTAGATCCTGGGCTGTCGGATCATAATATCGTATGTCTGAGTATCATCGGTTGTGCGTTAACAAAACAGCCTCGTTTGCGCATCCTGCAGCACCACCTGCGGGTAGGTGACGAATGTGTAGTCTCTGTCCCTTCACTTCTCTTCATCCCCTCAATCTCCTCGTCCAGTGGCTGAACGAGAACCACCGCCGCGCTCGAAGCACAGTGCAAACTTCGCAGAGGAGAGTTAGCCGAGGCTCGTATAGGATGCGAGGGCGCAGGTTATCGTAGAGGTAATCACGAAGCGTTTCCTCCTTCCCGGTGCTGAAAAACGCCTGGTACAAGTCAAACTTTCCAGTGCCCGTAGCTGCACCCGGCGCGTGTCTATAACGAATTCATGACGTGTCGTTAGATGACTCAGGATATGATGCAAAAAGACGTACCAATTCCACGAGTTCCGTTATCATAGGGTCCAGCCCGCGGATCTGCTCAGTAGTGCGCGAAACCAGGAGGTTCTTCCGTGCGCCAAAATAAGCGGTGTAGCATTCTGAGAGCGGAGCACCCAGGTCTTCGGGGTGTGAGTGGGCACGGCACTCAAATCAAGAAGAGGTGCAAGCTGCCCAGCTACGGTGGTGAAACGCGTGTAAAGAAGATGCATTTGTGCGGTGTCGAAGACATCCTGTAAACAGATAAGTGTTTGGAAAACCGGGTAATATATCCATCGCAGAAAGGTACCTGTTCGAACAGCCACCGCGAGACATCCTGGGTGAGTGCGCGGAGGGATCCAACAAGATAAATTTTGATAGGCGTCATCGCACGCGTCATACCTTGCTGGACTCGTAGGAGATAGACTTCCGCCTCCGATTTAAATTCGCTGTCCTCGGAGGAGGGTGGAGAGGTAAGAAGAGCAGGTTCACGCACGGGTGTCTGGAGAATGAGCGACTCACCAGGGTAATTGAGTGGCGCGTCGCATGTTCCAGTTCCTAAGAGTATTCCAAGGTCGTCCCGATTTCTGTTTGCAACTCCACCAATTGATCCTGTAAAAAGACGACGCAAATATCGAGCTCCTCCACGCATCCGAGAAATGTGTGTGAGTGAGGCGTTACGTACCCGCCAATCCAACAACTTTTGGCTCGCGTCCTGCAAACTTTTCCGCCCTCCTCCAGTGGACCTCCACGCGTTCCCACTTATCCAACATACTCGCAACTTCTGCGTCGACTTGGTCGATGCGGCCGACGAGCTTGTCGCAAGTGTTGATATGTTCCGAGACGCGCAAGAGAAGCTGTCGAAAGTGTGCTTTCTGGCTGTGCGCCACTGAGCGGTCTATCAGCGCGAACTAGTCGTAAAATTGCTGTGGAGTCTGGCTGCTTCGGATGGAGGGCATGTGCGTGGGCAAACGGCCGGTTGAGTGCGGCGACGCGAGCCCGGTGTGGGAGGACGGGAACTTGAACCAAGTTTGCGCTGTAGGGAAGTTGGTGGACGGGAGGCGGAGATGGAGCCCTCTTGTGAAGGCTGTAATGATGCTGAGATGATTCCAAGGGATAATAGAAATGGACTAACTGTGGATAACGATAGAGAGGGTCCGAGTCTCTGCTCAGCAGCCGCCTTGAGGACCACCATGCTTTTGGTCTCAGCATCTCCTAGTGGTGCTTTGGTTTTTCATTCTTCAATAGCGAGAGCAAATTTTAGTTGTTGAGCGCGAATATTCGGATCTTCAGACTGGGCGTATTTGCGCCGTGGAGGCCATCAACACGGGATTTTCAACAAACGGGGCCAAGGGGCCAATGAGAGAAGGAATCTAATCTTATCTGCGATGTCTTTTTCTGCCAACCAACTTTTAACTCCCTCTGGTCCCATAGTTATCACGGACCATCTTGCATCCCCTGCAGATTTTCTTTTGCACCAATTACTATCAGAGTTTATCAAGGGCTCACCCGATGGAAAGTGCATCATCATTTCAACGTCCCAAGATCTCGCAAAGTGGAGTGCCATTGCATCGCGTTCCGTGAGTTCTTGCTGTACCATTCATCCTTCTTCTCATTTTTCTGTGAAACTTAGGGCTTCAACAGACACAAAAATTAGAGCAGGGCTTGATCGTCTTCATCGATGTTCCAACTCGAATCCCTGACCTGTCTCCATCCGAGGGGGTTACCCTCCTACCTCTACTCGACATGATACGAGACTCTATTGAAAGAATACGTGGCGCCACACCTCCTCTCCTCATTTTTGATGAGCTCGCATGCTTTGAGTGGATCGGCCATTCCTCATTGGACGTTTCGCGCTTTGTGCGCGCGCTCGTGGCATGTTGTGCAAAGGCGAGTTATGAAACACCTCTCCATCCCCTACCGCTTTTATCTAAACTTGCCTCAATACACAGAGCGGCGTTTTAGTAGCCGTACGATACCACATTGATACACTCGACGACCTCGATAATGTCTTGAGAATACTGCTCCAGCTCGCTGCATACCACATCGAAGTGCTCCCGCTCTCCAGCGGGAAGAGTGGGGCGGTCAGCGGCGAGGTACGTCGACTCCCTTCGACTGTTGCATACTCTACGTACTGAAACGGGCTCGATTCCGTAGATCTCACTGCACGCAGGGGCAGCGCTCGTTGGCCCGCCCAGACGCGTCATACCACGCAGCCGTGCTGGGCCTAATCAAGTATGCGGAGTGGCTCATTGAGCCTGAACAAAGGAATGGTACTTGGGTTGCCGATATTCTCTGGCCTGTTATCAACCTCGATCTGCAGTGGATCTCTTTACACTGGAATCAGAGCTCATAAGCCGATTGGCACCAGGCATTGTTGGTATCAATAATTCAGCACATACCATAGTTGGGATCTCTGGTGGCTGCCCGTATGGGGGGGCTCGTACTGGACAGCTTCCCTGCAGTATCGCGCACTTCATGCAGGAGCCTGCCTCGGTCGAATCATACGTCGTGATGATAGCGCTCTCGAATATGAGAGCCAAGCATCAATTATCCTTGACTATCTCCAGGAAAGTCGTTATTCTCGTCGATCGGACGTTCACATTGAACTTCTCACCCATAGACGTTCTGGGACGAGGAGGAAGGATTTATGAGCGAGACCAATGTGACCAACGTGAAGACAGGAGGGCGTTCTGGAAAAGGCACAGCGCCTCTCACCGTTTCCACACTCAACTTTGACCCGACTTTGGGTTGCGATTCGGCCACATTTCAACCGTGTTCTGATCGTGCACTTTCGAGCCTGAAAGTTATTGGAGATGCCTTTCAGAAGATCTACCTCATCAGCGAGAGCCTTCCTCCTGACCAACCCAACGCGCTGTTAGGTTTTTATCTCGAAGAAAAGCCATTCGGAGGGAGCGTGAGCGCATCACCCTCTCCTTGTGTAGGTAAATGCAGCGGAAATTTCGCTCTAGCCAGTATATTTTGGGACGTTACATGCGTCAGAGCAGATTTTCGACGCACTCTTGACCTGGGATTTGATCGTCGAACCCTAGGTCACAGACGTTTCTCTCAAGTTCTTCCGCCCATTCGATCAGAACATAAATACGGGGACATATTCAAAGGGTTCCAAGATATACGAAAGCTTGACGGATAGAATCAGAAACTGGGCGGAGACACTCCTTGTCCTCGCCGACCACATGCCTGATGATTACGTCCTTTCGATGGTATTTGACAAGGTGACTCGGAAGCCCGTGGGTCCACGGGGTAACAGCCACGCTCTAGTCCCAGCAATTGGCGTTTACAACGCGTACAATGGCTTTATTCCTCCTTCGTGAGTCCATGGCGGTCGCTTTCCTAAAGGATCGTGCGACGGCCTGGAAAGAAATGACCGCCATCTCTGGCCCAGCGCCGAAAGCCAGTTTCATGTTGCATTTCAAGGGGTGTAGGTTAAGATGCGTCAGTATCTACTAATAGTAAGAGGTAGATGAAATATGTAGAATTTGTACGTATCAAGGTCGAGGATTGAGTTGGTGTACAGACAAATTGCCCTTCGTCGCACAGCCAAGCGGCCTGCGACTCTTGCAAGACTTTGAACCCATACCATTCAATTGTCGGACTCCCAATACCACCGAAGGAGTCGCCAGCCTACCTACTCGATGAAACCTCGATCACGTATAGAATAGCCGTGCCACATGGAGACGCTTTGCTGCAAAGGCATTATTGTAGGAAGCCTTTAGTACTGCGAAACGTTATCCTACCACAAGTACTGCGATGAACGTCGTCCTCAGAACACGAAACGTACCACGGGAGAGGACATGGAACTGGAGGTGTCACGGTGAACATAGATCTTGAAGGGCATTGAGCATCAGCACGGCAGCGCCAAACCCCAGGCGCAAGGACAAATAGTCGCCGTGGTGACGTCACAAAGCTTGCAGAGGGTACGATTTAATGGCACGCGGGTGGTCTAGGGACATTGATGGGGCTACAAAGGGATGACGATAGGAGAGCCGTCGACAAAATCTAGTTCTTGGAACTACCGTGCTGGATATGCGCCCTCATCCTCTGCCAATCATGCCACTCGAGTCCTCTTGGATTAGGACTTTCCCGCGCTGCTCCGTGCCCGAGCCTCGCCCGGAAGCTTCACCTTCTCCCTCAGAGGGCGCCACTTCGACGTGCATACGGAACGGAGCCTATTATACGATCGTGCAGAAGAGGTAGAACAGCATGCGAAAGAAAGCTCGTGCTCAAACCCCGGCGGGAGAGAAGCAATACAGGCGCAACTGCCTCCCTGAGTGGGTCACGGTTTCGACGGTTTGCGTTGGGGGAGTGAGCGAACTAAGGGTGTTTGGGTGGCCCTGTGCGTGAGGCGTGGTGTTGATCTTACTGTTGGCATACGCCGCATAAAGTTTAGAGGTGGCACTGCAGTTTTGCAATAAAAAGAACATACCAATTGATCATATTCAGATACTCGGGTCATATATTCTAGCCCAATTTGATCCATGCACGAATTTTGAGAAATCAAGCCGGGTGTCATGCCCGCCTGCAATCCAGACCGTCCTTGGTCCATGAAGACAGGACCTATGTTGCACGGGAATCCATAAAAGAAGCTGTTTGGGTTCTCCACATATCCAACCATCATCACCAACCAGGGATTGGTCTGTAAATAGGAACTTCTCAAAATTTTCGGTCACGATGCTCTCGACATGAATTGTACGGCCACCTGACCCTGAGGCAATGTGCTGCTCACGGACAGATCTGACCAAATCGGTGAACGGGCCTGTTGCAATCTGTCCCGTTGTGGCATCCCACACCCGAATTGTTCTATCGTATGAGGCCGATGCGATGCGCAGTCCATCTGGCGAGAACACAACAGAATAGACTGAATTGGTGTGTCCAGTAAACGGGCCCACTACAGTCTGTCCTGTTATGGCATCCCACACCTGAATCGTTTTATCGGACGAGGCCGATGCGATGAGCTGTCCATCTGGCGAGAATGCAACAGAATGGACCCAATTGGTGTGTCCAGTAAATGGGCGCGCTATCATCTGTCCTGTAGTGGCATCCCACACCCGAATGGTTTTATCGGACGAGGCCGATGTGATGCGCCGTCCATCTGGCGAGAATGCAACAGAATTGACCGAATCAGTGTGTCCAATGAACGGGCCCGCTACAGTCTGTCCTGTTGTGGCATCCCACACCCGAATCGTTTTATCAGACGAGGCCGACGCGATGTGCAGTCCATCTGGTGAGAATGCAACAGATTTGACGGAATTAGTGTGTCCAGTAAACGGAGCCGCTTCCATCTGTCTCGTTGTGGCATCCCACACCCGAATTGTTTCGTCGTACGAGGCCGATGCGATGCACAATCCGTCTGGCGAGAATGCAACAGACATGACCGAATAGATGTGTCCAGTAAACGGGCCCGCTACCATCTGTCCCGTTGTGGCAT
>QLPA01001298.1:0-10806 GCA_003313945.1 Lactifluus pinguis
GACGCTTTGCTTGTTCAGCTTGTTCAAGAAGGCGGCGCGCATAATCAAGGAGCTAGCCTGCCCATGCGCGCTTGATTGTGCACCTCAGGGATCAGATCATAGAAATGTATGTTCTTGTATTGGACCACAGTCACAAGTCCGAGTCCTGATTACTGACTTTAATGAGAGTACAGGAGAGAAGTCGTTCAGAGATGTACTCTATCAACGGTATGGCAGGGCTTACTGCGATTTAGACTGACTATATGCTTTCTCTATCTACTGTACTATAGTAACCGTGTTTTTGTCAGTTTGTCAGGGGTCCCGATATAATTTACTGCATCTGAAAGTCACTTTCAGTAGCTACAAGTGCATATATATATATACTACAGAAAGCGGCGGAACACACATGGAAGAAACCTCGAAATAAAATTAAAAAAAAAAAGCAGTTACGCAACCTGAACGCGTGAACAATTACCAGTTGTAGGAAGAGGGGCCCGTATAACTATAGTGGGAACAAACCTTTCATCGATGGCGGTTTGGAAGGTTGGTCAACCCTTGTCGCCGCTACCCCAGTTGCGAGCGCAAGGATGATAACAGATAGGCTGATGCTTGTGCGCATAGTGGTAATGGCAGTGGGACCTTATCCCTAATGGTGACGTTGACATGAGCAAATGAGTCGCCGCTACCCTCTGGGAAGGAAGGCGCGTAGTTTTGTACGAGGTCATTATTTTGGCTGTAACTGTGACTGCACCTAGTAATGATACGTTAAACCGAATCACTCAGACTCACCATCATTCACCAAGAAACGCTATGGACACCCCGCGTTGACTGGTAGCCATGGCTTCCTCTCAAAAAAGGTGAAAAGTTGGTCAATACTCACAACACAAATCGTCTGGACGGAAGCCTGAGGATGAGGTCCTAAACTTACGTAAACGATACGGCATTGTCCGATGGGGGCATCCCCGGGGGTCTCGAAAAGTATTCCTCTGTTACCCCCCCCTTCAACTTCAAATAGTTTCATCACCCTCTATTCGTTCGAGTTGGGTGACTAGGCCTGGCTCGAGTGTGCATGTAAGTTAGCCCGCACCCGTTTAGCAAAGATGAAAGGGCACTTCCTAAACTTCTCCCGACATCACTATGTCGACCACGCTATCACGCCCCGAACGGCTCATGATCGAGATCACGATTCAAGGTCACAAGGTGATGCTTTTTGGCTGTAGACCTCTTGTATCATTTGCTTCAAACGTCGTGGCTTCAACGCTGGCAGTGTTGAAGTCACGACGTATGAAGCAAAGGAGGTCAGCAGACTTGTATCTATATTTGGTCAGACATTATCAAGCACATCCACGTCAAAGTCTCATTTTGGCACTGGCACCTACGTGCATCAACGAGAAAAAATCTGCAAGGGCCACAGTCTGCACTTTTGTAGTCTGTAGAGACAATGAGGAGCCGTTTGACAGATGGTAATTGTCCATCGAAACACTACTACCGTTTCAACCACCGACATCAGCGCGTCGAGCTTCAAGGCATCGTGTTCTACCTCCACTAAATTACTATATGGATTAATGTTCATGCGTCGTGACTCTCGTCCTAAACGTCCTCGCATCCTACGAGCGCGAGACACCCGCACGCATGAAGGTTGTAAATCTGTCCGCTAACCTTGAAAGATAATGTAGACGGTACGCCTAACTTCCCTACAACTTTCCTTCTCTCTGAGGCGCTTTCTGAGCACCATCTTGGTCTTTGCCTTCCTAGCCGGAAATGACAGTATAAAAACTCACCTCGACTCGGACCGGCCCTCCAAACGCTCTTTTGCATGCCCCATTCCCTCCAGTCATCCCTTGATCCTTCTCTTCACGAAGTTCTTCGACTATTTGCAGTAGCCTCGCGAGACAATTCGTTCCATTACCATGTACTGTCACAGACATGGTCACTAGCAGGGATGGCATTGGCTCTAGAACAGCCATTTTCCACACTGAAGTTTGTGGGGGAGCAATTACTCTATGTATTCGCCAAATCGTCGAGGCCATAACGCCAGAGCATGCAGAAGCTCAGCGATGCCGCCGATGCGTTCCAACTACGAACAGCATTCACCAGTTCCTTCCGCTGAACAGTTATCACTGCGAAATGCACAAGCGACGCTGACCTCTGTTTAGTGTGTGGCGTAAGAGCAAGCGGTCCCAGATTACGTATTTGCCCCTCTTGCTCGAGACGACCAGGTAAGGCCTTCGTATTAATATTACGTTCTCAATTAAAGCTTTTAAGGAGTCAGATTCCCCTTACGGTGTTATTTGACCTTAAGCTGGTTCGAACTGTGTTCGGACACAAGAGCTCTTATGGTGACACCGAGCCGAGATCTAAGTGGCAATGTATTAGGACAGATTTTACAGATTTTACATTACAAAAATACAAGTTTTTGAGGGCAGCGACCAGGCTAGCCCCACACCAGAATGTCCTTTGCAGTCAATAAAATGGATATTCCCTGAAGGGTTTGTATCTAAGATGTTGAAGAAGGTAATCGCAATTCGTTATACGTTTTCATCACGTGGCGGCGGGATTCACGGGATCGTTAAATTGGTTACTGTACTGGCTTGACTACTGGCCGGGTCGTGGTGACGATCTAATTGAGGACTTTGCAAGAGGTCCCCAGGGTAGAAGATATTCAACGTCACCATCGCTAGTGTGATCATTGTGGCATCGAATACGACTGCACAATAATTAGTTACAATCCTGTTCCAGTGTGTGCCGGTGACTTCAAGTTGTAGCAGAGATACGTACTGAATAGCGATTGATTCGAGGAAATTTTGCCTTGGAATCCATCCAAAACTTCGGCAGTCCGGTAGGTAATCCTACAGGCCATCACTGGTACGTAAAAAGGAGGAAGCGGCGTAGGAAGCGTACCGCAGGAAGATGAAGCCTGTCATGACAGACATGGCATACAATATACGCTTCAGAGGGATGTCCACCTTGCCGCGATAATCCTCGCCGGGACCATTTCGGATTGGCCATCCCTGTATGTATCGAATGAAGAACTCCATGGCCAGGGCACAGTACGTGGTGATGGCGACTGATAGGGTGTAAGCAGTCATCCAGATAGCTGTGTAGTAGGTGTATGACACACCAAGCTGGAACAGAACGCCACAGAGAATGATGTGCAAACCCTGATATACCGCCGTACATTGGGTCAGTTGAAGGATCAACAGAATATCAACAGAGCATGCGGACCAAATTTGTTTCTTTTAACTTGAAAGTGTTCAAGTTGGCAAAAGATGCTGTAACTACAATGGCACCTATCGCCTGAACAATGAGGGAAATAACGTCCTGGATAACGGTAAGAAAAAGCCTAGTCTTGCATGGACAAATATACGCACAGAGGATAAGAATATGATAACGTCTATGTTATGTTCAAACCGACTCTGATGAATAAAGGGTAGATATGTGACTCACATAGTTTAGGTCTCAGACGGCTGTACTGTGGGCCGAGCAGGCTGATAACGCGTCCCAGGAGAATGAAATTGGCTGCAACTAGCGGTGTGGGTGCGAAAATAAGAGTCGATACTCTAGGCATCCATAAGCAAACTGAGGGACCGAAAGGGGACCATCGAAGTGTACCCACTGTATGAGAAATGGATCCTTTAAGAACGGATCTTGGCTCGACCACAATCGAGCACTCCAGCCAATAAGCTCGAGGACACCACAAAGAACTGCAGTGGGTAATAAATACCACATGCGGAAATGGCAAGCCTGTATAGTATGGATGACTTCACGGAATTCTGCTGTCAGCAATGACCTATTGAACAAAAAGGGACATACGCACATGTAGAGAGTCCGAAGAACACAAGAAAAGCAATGGAAGCCGATTCGGAGGGAACGTAGTTATACCAGAGCATGTGTTCAAGTTGAATACCACTCAGCCTGAGGTTGGCGCTTGGACTCAGGCCGGTGCTGTTAATCGAATATTGAGGTAGGGTCATATTCACGATAAGGGTCGCTTGGTACTGGTCTGTCTGTGCCCCATCTTCAAGTTCGTCTACCTGTCTTTATACCCCCAGATGCTGCCAGTGCGCAATGTCACTTACTGTCGCTATTCCCATTTTCTGCAGTATCTCCGGTAACGCCGAGCTCTCGATCGAGACGCCGCTGTCTAACAGACGTGTATGCATGCTAGCACGGCATCGCGTTCAGTTGGCATTGCATCAGACACGATTTGATGCCTGTTGTCAGATCGTGCCTGACTCGGACGCGACGGTCACGGTGTCGTGACCGTGTAGCACCAACAACCGAACCTTCCAACACTCGAATTTGAACCGCCGCTGGCTAACACACAATCTGTCCTGAGATACATATGTCATCTCCTATTGTTTCACTTCGAAGGATTGAACATCACTGCCGACGTGAGTGTTCACTGGCATACAGTTAGTCTTGCAGTTAGCACAGCTACTGCGAACGTACACTGGAAATAGCTGCTCATTCCAAAATAAAAACCACGTAAACCGGTCCGCAACAGAATCGCAAACGGCGCCGTAAGCCATGACTTAGCCAATGTGGTCTCGCTTGATGAAGTTCGCGCACTGGCAGGACGTCGCGACATTGCGATCACACCTTTCGACGGACTCCTATCCAGGCACGATACTAAAGGCAATTGAATGTCAATCAGATGGGCATTCACGTCGACCAAAATCGACCGGAGCACAGTAATTAAAGCGCCACAGGCATGCACCACTTCAATCGGCCTTAAATGGGATTAAACGTCGCTTACTGTCCTTGTTATTTCTTTCCGTACATCTCCCGGTCATGCCGAGCGCTGCATCGAGACGTCGTGATCTAACAGAAGTTTGTGGGTGTTGGCACCGCGCTCAGTTGGCATGCGTTGAGACTTCCGGGCTCAGGAGAGTTCCACCTCGCCTTCTAATCAGCGGCTCAAGCGCTCAAATCTTTCGTGTCGTTCGCACGTGAGAAAGAAAGTGCGAGCGCTATTCGGTGTAAAAAGAAGGCTTGTCAGAACGTAGTACGGATATCATCGAGATCGAACTGAGGAAATCTGGGTATGTCGCACCGATGCGATGTGTAGAGTTCGATTTGTACAGAGATTCTGTTGGATTTCAGCCCCGATTGGAGAGGAGTTGGAGAGCGAGTGAGGAGTGGCCGGGCCGACCGCGTCTTTGTCATAGCCACACGTTGCGGAATACAAATGCAGACTTTAAAAAAAAAAAAGAGGACCAGCGTCGCTCCGTTTCACTATACCCCTTTTTAATTAGTTTTATATAGTTACGAGGTCTCGCCGTCAATGTTTGCGAGACTACAGTCTCGATCTCGGATCGAGCGCACGCCCCGAGGCATTTCGACTCGTTTTGACTTACACATCCCCCGAATTTACTTCTAATTAGTTTTAGTGATATGATCAATAGCATGGTTACCTGTTACGACGGACACTTAGTTATATAGTTCGAATGCGCAGTGTTGCAGGGCAGTCTTGACTTGCCCATTTGTTTCTCCCTTCTCTTCATCATGATCTCGCGCGATTTGGTCTTATCTACTTCTCGCCGCTCGATCTTCTCCCCCTCCCTTTCGTTCGGCACCTCAATTTTTACTTCTAGATTCAATCAAGCGGCATCGTCAGCGAGACCCACTTCCGTTACCACAAACTAAAGTCGCAACGACAGAAATAAAAAGAGGCCCGCGAAGAAGTGGCAGCTGCATTCAATGCAACATCCTCCTCCGAATAAAGAAGTAACATTGACACGGAGGTAGAGAGTACAGCTTCTATATCTCACGTTATTGTTAAAGCTAAAGTGCAACATGCGTTCCGGGGTATGGATCAAGTAATGACGGTGCAAGAACCCTGAGAGAATTATACATATCCGATGGTATATTTGCCGAGCTCTTGGGGAGATTGACGCTTTTCAACATTTGAGTAGGATAAACTCCACGTTGGCATTGTAGTTCGGGGTGGTGCAAGTGTCGGTAACGACGATGGAGGAGGTAACTTCGCCACAGCTCTTGCCATTTCGTGTGGCACTTAACTTCTGCTGTCCAAGTTGCATGGGGACCCGAGAAGTAGAGAGACCGGCCCCGAAATTGATGACTGTGCTTGTAGCGCCAGAGGTGAATACGAGTTCAACTGGTCTTTTGGTCTGGCCGATGAAGGCCACCATGTCATGCTGAAACTGGGAGCCTGGGACGGGTTGCGATTGTCCTGTACATAGCGTTTTCGCCGGGTAGAGTCGATGATAGAACACCACGATTTCAGTCTTGATGTGTTCTGTCGTGACAGCGGTAGCGAACGCTTTGAAGGCCTCGATAAATGGTGGCATCACTAATCTCCAGCCGTCATGTTTGAAGCCTATGTTGTAGAGGTCATCGCCGCCGGAAAATTCGCCCGGGTGCGCGATGCTGATATTGTTAATGCTATTGCACTCTCCGAAATCGTTCCACGAGTAGATTTCGATGATGTCGACATGTGCACCTGGAGCGGACTCCGCAAAGCCCAGCATCTGTTGCCAACGATCGGTCAACAGAAGATCAGACTGCTCCGGGAAGACCCATTCTTTGATGACACCATTGGCATTAAAATGTGTGAAGGACCATGCAGAGACCAGGGCGGCATACGTTTGATCGGGACCTAGCGCATTCTGCATGCTGTGATCATCGACGGTGGTAACATTTCCATCGATAGGTTCATTGTTCTGGGTCGGCCAACCATTCCAATTGACAGCGCCGTCAATGCCCTGAACGCCCTCTTTGACCTCATCAATAGAGAGGTGTGGCACCACGTATATATCGGGGACGGCCGCTTTTACAGCAACCCAGTCGACGTCGAAAAAGGCGTGTCCATTAAATGTCGAAACCAGGGCCTTTCCACCGCCTTTACTCCCCGGGTAACGGAAATATCCTGGCAGGTTACTATAGCGTTGCAAAGTCGATATGACGGAGCCCGTGTTCCAGTCTGCTACCGCGAAATCGAAGCTGAGCGCAATTTTGGTGGTGGAGTTCGCTGCCACGCCGAAAGCGACATCCAATTGTTGCGGTATCCACGAATCCCGCGCGATGTTGAACATGTGCGCATCGACACCAATTTCCGCCGCAAGGTCGAATTCCTTTTGAAAATCGCTGACAGAATGGTCGTAGGTGTTTCCGAAAATAAAGTGCGCAACCACCGCTCGGTCACTGGTACTCTTCGCGGTCGCACGTGCCGCGAAGGTAATGATGCCCGTCAAATAGAATATGGCGAATAGCATTTGTTGTTGGACGAGAATCAACCCCGAGGCTACTAGGTAGATAGTAAGTAACTTAGAAATAAAGGAAATAGTGATAAGATACTAACCTCAGGCAGAAAGAGAAAGGAATGAGGCGCGAGGGACACAAAGGCTACAGTACTTAAGGTAGTTGCATCAGGAAACTTGCATTAAACTTTTGGACCCGCTCGAGCTCGGGACATGGCTCGGGCGAGCTCGCCCGAGCTCGAGGGAGCCGAAAAGGGCCAAAAGCTAGTAACTCGGCAATTTTCACATTTTCCGAGTGTACTTTTCCGCTTTTGCTCTTTTGCCCTTTTCGGCTGCGATGTTAGCAACGACTAGCTTGTCACTAGCTGACTAGCGCTAGTGATGCGGAGGCATCCCTGGCCGATTCCTCGCTTGAAATTGAGTTTTGTAGCTGCTCTAGAATTTTTACTAGATCTAGGTGTAGATCAAATGGGGTAAATAAGAGGCACAAAATTGGAAAACGATCTCATGTGTGTGGTCAAAACTAAGGCTGTCACCTCGCATGCCGCGTGCGTGGTAGAGGGGGTTGAGGTTGCAAAATGTTCAAAGGCACGTGTGCCAAGTTCATGGCCGCGGGCCTTGAGTGGTGGTGGGGGCTGCAGGGATGCCGCAAGTGGCAGGGCGACCGTCGGGCAGCAACAGCAGCGAGGGGAGATGGCAAGGGTCGCACAGAGTAAGGCCTCCCTCCGTACCAGTGGGTGGACGCGAGGCGACGGCGGAGATGAAAGAGGAGGACGGGCAATGGCGGAGGTGATACAGGACGCGGCAAGGCGAGCTACAGAGGAGAGTGCCACGCAATTGTGCCAGTCACTGGCGCAGGCGTCCAGACAGTCGCTACAGCGATGCCTGAACTACCTTGATGCCGTTGACCCTCCAAGCGTGAACCCCTTCCCTCAGTACCATGGGTGGATGCGAGCTCGTCATCAAAAGGAAGCAGGGGGATGTATGGGAAGGAAGAAAAGTCAAAATAATTCACAGAAGCGCCCATTCCTACAGACAGACTCAGTGATGGGAGCGGGGGAGGCATCGAAACGACAGCGTGGCGCCAGAGGGCCGGCGGCGGCGGCACCAGAGAGAAGGGCAAGAAAGAGGGAGGCGACGACAGCGAGGAGGCGGCGATGCGGGCGGCGATAACATTGGCAGCGACAGGAGAGGCGACAATCGCCAAAAAAAAAGGCACGAACTGGGGCAAGCCATTGTTGAAATGAGCCGTAGAAGGGCCGGTGGGGATTAACTTGGAAAATTTTCCAAGTAATTTGATGGGCAGGGCCAGCCCAACCCAGTCAGATATAGAGTTGATTTGTCGAGAAATGCCGACGTTGTCGTCGGCGACCTTGCTTGCCTGCGATCTTACTCAACCCGCCTCCCACCGTCATATAATGCACCTACCCGTAGCAGTTGTACCAGTCCGGCGGAGAGCGATATGTGAGTCTCCACCGTTTGTTGTACAGGGGTAAGTGGTACGTGAATGGCGTTCGTTATATTTGTCCGAGATGAACGAGGTTGAGAGGTGGCAACAGCTAGTATAGATTGTCCCTGTTCGGTCGCCGTGACCCATCATCGTGGAGACCATCACATTCGAAAGGTTCCGAGATAGAACAAATCTAAAGAACGAGGAGTGTACTGTCGGAAAACATCGAACGGGGAACTTGAAGTCAAAGGTCGGAAAAACTGATGAAGGAAAAAAGGTTACAGTACTGTACTTAAACTTTTGATGGTTCCTGCAAGGCACGGGCCGCCCATGATAAGACCTTACCTACTAGGGAAATGCCGGCGACCTTGCTTGCGAATTTGTGATCATTGCAAACAGCTGTAGAGTTTCCAGTTGGCCATTTTCCGAAAATGCGATTGGGAAGATCCATACAGTACCTGGAAATATAATACCAGTGCCTCAGATTTTGATGGTTCCTGCAACGGGAATACAGTATAGGGATTCGGCGCTCGATTATCGCGCATATAACCTCGCAAGCAAGGTAACTAGGGAAATGCCGACGTTGTCGTTAGCAACCTTGTTGCTTGAAGAGATAATGAAGAGAAAATTTTTACAATTTGGAGACAGTGGACGTAAATACATTTTATCTACAGATCCCCAATACTGTATCGTAACTTATTGATATTCACAAGTCGTTGCTCACTTGAGTCATCCCATTGGTTTTTTTGGAGAGACGATCAGAATAATAATCTACAGTGAGAGATGTAGTGCAGGGGATGAGTGCGGCCCTCCGCCTTCCCCTGACCCACCCGCCATGTAGGGCCCACAATACCTAGATATTCACCTTCACTGCCTACACCGAAATTGATATACATAATTGCGGGTAAGTTGAAGCCACATCACGCGTCCAACTCCAGAAAGTTCCATCAAAGGGCTCAGTATGGAGTGACCTGACGGAAACTCCTGAAAGAACGGGCAAGGTAATATCACTCGTCCAGCCGTGATACCCTCTTCCCCTTGCTGTATTCCATGCGAGTAGAGACCGAGGTCACTGCGGTTAGAGAGTTGCTAACCGGGCCAAGGCGCCCTTACCCTCCCTAGTAGCTCCATGCGACTGGGAGTCTGCCATGCCATGCCCATCATCTTCTACCGTGCACTCATCCATCCGTTTTGAAACAAGAACCCTCAAATGCCGTGTCCGCCTTTTGGCCCATGTTCTCACATGAAGTGGAGCTCGCCCGAGCTCGCCCATGGTCGTCATTAGCATTCCCCTCTTGTCAAGCCCCACCCTCCGACTGACTCCGGATGCCATCACTTACGGTGACCCTCCCACCACTTTGCTACTGTCACCATGTTTGCCTGCCCTCAATGCTGCCACTACCAGTGAGTGGAGCTACAGTATCCTCTTTTCTGCCCGTAGGTGGTTAAGCGAGGGCTTGCTTGTGGAGCCAAAGATGGTTGAAAACCCGTCCGCTTTGGAGCACTGTACGGTATTAAATGGTTGCTAGGCTGAGGTGCAATTGAAGGTGGTCGGAACCCGGTCGGCTGAGACGCAAGCGAAGACAGTTGGAACCCCGTCGGCTGTGGTCCCAAGAACGAGGGTAGGCACGAACCCGTTGATGCTGGTCGTAGTCAGCACGAGCTGGATGCGCAGGCTTCCTTTACTGGGACCGGTCACCGGTGCGAGCGGGCCACGCGGGCCGCCTGCTGCGAGTACGCCCGCGAGTCTCCCGTTGTTGTTCAACTTGCGGTGCCTGCACTGACCTTCGCCCACAATTAATCACTCTTATCATGCACCGTACACTGTCCGCACGGGCTCCATATATCAATGAACAACCGACGGTACGCTGCTATCTCCCACTCGGAGGTGTAGTGATACCAACTCTTTGGCCAAGCAGCCACGACAGTACTACGTACAACACGCACTGAGTAGTTCTCGAAACAGAAAACCTCTGAACGCTGAGCGTCATATATACATCTCGTTTACTTGAGCTTGAAGGCATAAAGGAGGCACGGAACGAAAGATCAAGACTTGGCGAGTGGCGGCGAAATCACATGGGAAAGCTGGCCCACCTCTCCCCCCGGACGACAACCAAACAAAGTCATGTGATGTCTAAGCTCTCCCTGTTTATT
>QLPA01001300.1:0-13588 GCA_003313945.1 Lactifluus pinguis
TGAAAAATGTCCGAAACATCGCAGGAAAGAAGAAATACCAAAAAGAAAAATGACTCTTAAACAGCTGGCTAAGATCTGGGAGAACCATTCTCATTATGAAGAACACCGCCTGAAGAAAGAGCCAAATCTGAAATGGACCTGGGGAGTAGACCTTCATGAAGATGACCTTCGTGGACTATTTCGTGGAGGAGACAAAGACTTTGAAGAGCCACACACTGGCTATGATTGTTCGTTGCGCTCGGGGCAGTTTCCCGGGGAGTATTCCGATGGCCCATTGGACTTCACTCCGCCACCATCACCAAAAATCATTTCATGCACTAGACGCACCAGACGCACCAGACCAAGCGATGTGCCTGAGCTTGCATCAAATATACCTACTCATTTTCGTACATTCCCTCTGCAGCGCCCTCGTTCTGTTGTGCCACGCGGGGCCTTACCACATGGTGATGGTCGTGCTGCGCCTGCCGCATCTGGTGCCGTTGCCGCACCTGCCGACGATACCACACCTGCCGACTCGGACGATCCCTCATCTGCCAGAGATCCCACGCCTGCCGACTCGGATGATCACTCGTCTGCCGGAGATCCCACACCTGCCGACTCGGACGATCACTCGTCTGCCGGCGATCCCACGCCTGCCGACTCGGACAATCCCTTGTCTGCCGGAGATCCCACGCCTGCCGACGATGTCATGCCTGCCGACTCGGACAATCCCTTGTCTGCCGGAGATCCCACGCCTGCCGACGATGTCATGCCTGCCGACTCGGACGACCCCTCTTCTGCCGGCGATACCAGGTCTGCCGACGATATCACCCCTGCCGACGATATCACCCCTGCCAACGATATCACCCCTGCCGATGATATCATGCCTGCCGACGATACTGCGCCCGCCACACCTGCGAGTGCCAATGACGATATCATCAGGCCCTCGAGCAGAGATTCACATGATCTCATCACTGAAGCTGTTCTGGCTCTTTTATCTGACGATCCAGGTTCACCCTCTGCCAGTGATGGCTACAATGCCATGAGGGATAGTGGTGACTCCTCTGATGAGAACAATTCTCTTATTATTCAAGCACATCACGCACTGTCATCATCATCATCATCCACTTCAGATCATATGGGAGATGCACCTACTAGTGGGAGATCTGGTTGATGGACTGTGGATGACTTTTCTAGGTTTGCTGGCCCAGATGAATATGGTACAGATGGAGTTGACGTTGATTCTAGCCCGTAGTGCTGGTAGGAGATTTGTAAGATTAGATATATATGAAGATATGAATGTCTCACTCAAGGGTTTGATTATATATATTTGTTATGAAATGGGGCTTAAATTTATTGCATGTCCTGCTGCTCGCCGCAACAGAGGCAGCAGGCAGCATCAAAAAGGCAGTGGCAGGGGCAATGGAATGTTGGCAACTTGAACAGCGGCAGTGAATGTTGCATCGGCAGCTGTGGTACCCTCGGCAGCAGTGTGGTACCGTCGGCAATCGTGGCAACTGGTACCGTCGGCAACCGTGGTACTGTCGGCAATTGTGGTACCATTGGCAACCGTGGTACCATCGGCAATTGTGGCAACTGGTACCATCGGCAATCGTGGTACCATTGGCAACCGTGGTACCATCGGCAATCGTGGCAACTGGTACCATCGGCAATCGTGGCAACTGGTACCATCGGCAAGTTGAACCGTGGTACCATCGGCAACCGTGGGTACTACGGTGGTATCGTTGGCAATCGTGGCAACTAGTACCATGATCGGCAACCGTGATACCGTCGGCAACCGTGGTACCATCAGCACCCGTGTTAAATATAAATTTTACAAAAAAGGTGTAATATATACACTGTTGGCTTTTATGAATGAATCATTGGCATCTTGAGCCATCCGGCCCCACATTTCTGCTTTGCGAGCAGCATATGCTGCTGGTCCAGTAGCTTGTTTGCCATTTGCCATTGTTCTTCGTCGCTCCCAATCCTCCTGCTTATGGATAAAAAAACGCACTGTCCACTGCATCTCATATCCAACAAGAGTGACCTCTTCTTCCCAACACTGCTTTTGTGCACGTGCACGTAGCCAATGGACTCGTTCAACTAATAGGACATGTTAAGCTATGGCATTCAGATTTAAGACTTTAATAAGAAAAGCACACACATTCCTGCAAGGCTTGTGTGCTTCCTTGCTCTATGTTAGTGTTGAAGAGCCAGGTTTGTTAGGGTCTAATAGTGCAGTACTTGACTTGACATCTTTTTTTGATAAGACCCTAAATTTGGATAAGATCTCCTTATCTGCACCAAGCCGGGTCATTGCCAACCGACACCTGCTGTATATCTGGCAATAAAAGGAAATCCGGTCATTCAGCTGGATGACTGCTGATCTTGCACGACTCTGAATTGTTTTGCGTGGAGCAACACGCAAAACATGAGAGTATTGAAATGACTTGTCTGCAATTGTTTCTCGTAAACAGTTGAGAAGCTGGGCAGCCTGCTGCTCTCTAAGTATCAATTCCATTATCTGATGTGAAGAGTTAGGAGATTGAGATGTAGATGGCATAGGCAATGGCATAGAGTGAATTTGTTCTATAGGGGAGGATGCTGACTCTGTTGCCGACCCTGTCGTTGCCGTTGCCGACTCTGCCGACTGTGTTGTTGCCACTGCTGGCTGTGCAGTGGCTGATTGTGTGGCTATCAGCCATTGGAAGCAACAACTATGTTGAGAGTATTGAGCTCACAAATTATCAGGTCCTCTTCATCAAGGTCATCAAATGAAAAGGGTTCGGTATCTTCAATGATCTGGTTGAAATCTCCAGAGATGCCTGAAACACGCTGCCGAAGTGTTTGAAGTACCAAGAATTGAGCATTAAGGGATTCAGACAATTTTTGGAGGCGCTTGTCATCCTGTTCCGAGTGACCTCTACTAGAGCGTTGTCGTAAGTGATCCTGAAGTTCAATTCTTTCAATGTCATATTAGTTTATAACATAGTGAGAATATAATAACACAATAATTACTGTTTTTCTTCTACATCCAGTGCCATTTGGACCCACTCCTCTACTGAAGTGTGATCCCTTCCCTCCATAGAAAGCATTGATTCCTTGTTTTGTTTGGGTTTTTGCACACGAAGAATATCCATTGTTGTTGGGTCGACAAGACGGCAAGACTCAGCATGTTGAATATCTTTCTCCCACTGGCTTCGGCTGGCTATACTAACAGCAGATGTTAACTTTTCAAAGTATTCCCTTGTTGTTTGTGCCATAGCAGATGCTTGAGCATATCTGGTGCACAAGGTGGAAACTTCAAAATACATATACAGTAAGCTGATGACATTGATGCTATCAAAGCAATTTTTACTAACCTATGTTAAGCATCTTTTTGTGGTTTGAGTCTGTGGCATGGTCATCAATAGTCTCTGCACAATTTGCTAGTGTTGCTGTGCGAACAGTAGGTGTAATGGCATTTAGAGATGACCACAATGTCTCTAAGATTTCACCTGCTGTAATTGCTGCACCTGGAATAAAGGATGTCGCAAAGCGAAAGAAGCACTCCTCCTTGTGGCCATGCACATGAAATAGACCAATAGCACGATCTAGAGTTAACTTCTCTGGCAACAGATGGCCGATATGGTCGTCAAGATGGATAAAGTACTGACAGGCAATATCATAAATGAGCATTGCACCCTGTGTAGGGTCCACATTTGTTCGTTTTAGAGCTTGTAAGAGTACCCAATCCACATTTTTTTGTTGTTCTCCTCGAAAGAGATTTGCAATGCCATTTGGAGCAAAGAAGCCATGGCGAGCACAAGCAACAGCCACAACACCAGTGACATCACAGGCTTTAGACCCTAGCATTGCCAGCTCAATAGCACGAAACTGATTTGAACATGGGGCTTTCTGTATAAGAATAATCAGCTGAATCTATATTCTTTTATACAAGTGATTTACACAGAGAAGCTGAAATTAACAAAATATAACACTCACAGTTCGGCGTTCTACCGCACTTGCTAAGAAGCGTTCATAATCCACCACCTTTGACATCATTCCACCACCTTCTGAAAGCCAGACTTCAGATTTGTTCTTTTGCCTGATGTGGTCTGCCTTGAAGTTGCCATCAGCTACAAACATCCGTTTGTACACCCATCTAAATAAGAGTAAGTTCACTAGAAGACTGATAAATACTCTAAAACACACTCATTAGGGTCTTCCTTCCAATTTGATGGCAAATTGATGCTTGACTGTGGACAAGCTGGACAGAAATTGGCAAGTTCCCCTGGTGTGGGTTGATTGAAATCAAATGTCTCATGCCCGTATCCTGCCCATTTTATCTTTTTCAGCCATCTCCATGCATGAGATAGCCTTAACAATTCCTGATATAAATTTGGTGTGTGTGATGGTGTCATTGGATAGGTGAGACGGCGAAGCTTTTGGAAGTATTGATAGGCAGATGCTTTGCATTCCAAGTTTGAGATGTGGAAGTCATCTAATACTTCTACAGTGAAAAGTGTTTGATAGTGAGTGAAGGTCGTAGGCACCAGTCGGCAATACATGAGATCAGCATGGATAGCCTTGGCACCACGGCATTGGCAAGTGACAAGGGCAATATGGTGAACTCCATTTACATGCACCACACGCACATAATGGTTGTTTAATGCATCTTGTCTTGATGCATGAATATCAGAAAGACTGGCAGGAGGGTTGAATGTAGCATCAGATATTGTGATATTGTTAAGATAGCCACTGATTGCCGCAAGATCAGAATCATCAGCCATGGGCACAAGCACTTCATCATTGTCATCTTGATCACCACCTTCAAGTTCCAATTCTGGGACTGCAGGTGTTAGTGGTGCTACTGGTGTCAAAGCTGGTGCCGACTCGGATACTGATGACTGTTCCAATGTCGTTGCTGCTGCCGCTGCCCATACCGTTGCCGCCTGTGTTGCCACGGCCACCGTTGTCACTTGTATTGCCATGGCCACTCTTGCCGCCTGTGTTACCACGGCCGCTGTTGCCACTGTTGCCGCTGTTGCCGCTATTGTTGCCGCTGCTGTTGCTGCTGATTTTGCCGTCGATTTTGCCGCTGCCCCTGATGTTGCCGCTGCTGCTGCTGTTGTGCCACCAGTACCTTCTGCTTGTAATTTTGTCTCCTCCTCTTTATCCCTGATGCATTGCATCTTCTCCAAAGCTTCTTTTTGAAATGTCAAGTCCTTACAGACCAGTACTCCCAGGTGGTGTTGAACTAAAATGTATACACCAACTTCCCAGAGGTGTGCTGGGCGGAAAAATGACCCTGTCCAGTATTCAATACGGTGGAGTGGGTTGTCAAGATGGGAGTGACGCATGCAAAGGCGACAGAGAAGGGGGCTTGTGGTACAGTTCTTGCATCTCCATCTTGCATACCTATGCTCTGGACATTGCATGCATCTTCCATGGTTTGGTAATGCTTCTCGAGAAAGCAGAGCAGCTAGTAAACCACGAGCATGATGGGTGAACTCTTGCAAATACACATTCTGCTACAATATTTATTAAAATGTGTTAATATTTTGTATAAAAGACTTTACACACTGGGGTTTCATTTGCTTGTTGTTCATCATCAGGTGTGTCTATATTCATTTGAGCACCCTCAAAAGCTTCAAACCATGGATTAGATGAGGATTCTCTAGGGCAACTTGAATCTCCTAGTGTGCTTTTCTGAAGTGTGACATTGGGTCTGAGGGGTACTTGAACCCTTTTTGTAACAGGCCCACCAGGTGTGTTGGTATTCACCTCATCAAAACTGACAATGTCAATTGCATCATCATCATCTTCTACCAACTGGTGCTGATACTTTCCTCGTTTCCGTTTTCTTGATTCTGTGGCCATAGTAGAAATGAGTGTAAGAGTGCTTATGCCCTAGGCCCCTTGATGTTGTGTAGTGAGATCAGATAATAAATTTTAGATAAGTATCATTACTATATAAGTGAAAGTATAACTTGATTAAGACATTCCTATGATTGATCGCCTGATAGTCTCTGTCAGATGATGTTTGTAGTGATGTGCTTATCTCTCCTATACTATACCATATTTAGCTAAACCTGTACATTAGGCGCTTCTACATTAGGTATAGTCTGCGATAACTTTAGTCTTCTAATAAAGGAGATAAGAGACTATGACACATGTGGTCTCGGCACTTGCCTCATGGCTACAACGTGTTTAGAAAATTATCCCAGATACAGTTTGCATCGGCCCTATACGTCAAGTCACTGATTCCTTACCCCATCACCATCACAATGACATCCCCTACCATCACCACCACAATGCCCATCCCCCCCATAATAGCACCTAAAGTAAGGAAACCAAGGAGAGATTGTCTTTACACATCAGAAGAATGAGGTGTCATTGAGCCCTTTAAACATGAATATCGATCTCAGGCACAACCTGAACGACGTAGCCATATCTTTAAATCAAGCATACTACCCACAATCTTTGGCCACTGGGCAAAGGATGGACCTGGATCTATGAGCAGTGATGAAGTAGAATCTTGTGTGAAGGTGTGCACATAAAATAACTGAATAAGGTTTTTCTTATCATAATGGCATGACTGTTCAGAATCTTGGTAGATGGGTTGCTAATAACTGGTGCCCATATGCCACAGCAAAGGCATCAAAGAGCATGATACACACTTCAAAAATAGAAGTTGTTTGGAAGACATGCAGGGATGAAGTGGACTCTGAAATTCTGAACATCCTCAAGGAGAAGGGCCTTCCACCATCAGGAAGCTTTCAATGTTGTACCTCAGTAGCAAAGCGAGTGTTTGACCGCATGGATAAGGAAAAACAGCAGGAAATTCGCCAGATGGTACAGGAATACAAGACTAAAGGAAATGACCCTCAGATTCAACAGCAGTGAGTGTTCTACTAGATGTATATATGTTGCTGATGCACATGTGACGGCAACTATGGCAATTTGCCTATGTGACGGCAGTTTGCCCATGTGACGGCAACTGCGGCAGTTTGCCCATGTGGCGGCAACTGCGGCAGGTTGCCGATGTGGCAATATATTGTCATTACATGTCAGCATATTGTCAACACATTCACTTATCCTGATTTATTTTCAAAAAGGATAGCAGAGAAGTCAGCACATAAAAAAGTCAAACAATGGTCACAGAAATGCTTGCAGGAAATGGGTGTCTTTACAATGACATTTTATGGCTACACGAGATCCGACTCGGATAACAAGTATGTTATTAACATGTGAGTGATGCTGGTGTTAAAAATGCCTTTTCCTCACCAAGTATGTTAGATTTGAGAATATGGCTCAACAGATGGATGTTGATTATACGCCATTCCTCAAGCTGTATAAACGTCAACTTCTTTCTATTCAGCGTCATTTTGGGGAATACGTCAAGCATCTTCACCACATTAAAAATTCTGGGCTCACAGGTGCTATACCAAATGAGAGGGCTATGGAGCTATCTATCAAAACCACATCAGAGAGCTTTCCTATTTTTCCAGATGAGAACCTGGCCGAATTGACGAAAGTTGATTTAGAGCCACTTGTGCGAGAATACCTTAGCAAGCACTACAGTATGTCCTTGTTCTAGATTGACACTAAAGTGTTCTAATTCTGTAGAGCTTGCATCTGGATACACCTCCCGTGTGCCATATGGCAGTCTAAAAAAAGATACACTCAAATTTGTGGATGCCAAATATATGCCAACTGGATTCACCATCCGTGATCCTCAAAATCTCAACAAAGAACAGCTACAAAGTTTTCTTGAGCACATACAAAGCTGACAGACAACACAAAGTGCTGATCAGGTGTTTCGCTTCAGCCACTTTCAGAGACTCTCTCAACTACACAAGGCCCTGTATGGTGATCAAGAAGTGATACCAGCTGCCATGTCTAGCAGTGCAAGACCACCAGGACAAAAAGCCAAGCGCAATACAAGAGGCCATGGCAAAGGCCTTCAGTCAACAGCAGCACCTAGTTATGAGCTAGCTGATATAGCAAGTTCTGAAAGCAGCAACATTGCTCAAGAGAGTACAGCAATCTGAGTCCGAGTCATTGACCAAAGCCAAATGTCCAGATTAGTATCACATGGTTATCAGATGACAATTCCCATCAATGGTCCGAATGATGGACCACCACAGTATGAAGTCTCAGCAGAGGCATTGGATATGTTGTCTGTTCCAACACCAGAGTTACCAAGTACTGACCTCAACCTGCCTGGAAGCCCTAACATGCTTGCTGTGGACCCTGTCCTTCTCAATACCAGCCATCAGAAGTGAACGTAAGTAAAGCACTTGCATATATGATATCATAGGTGAACACTGACAATTTTCAGAAGGCTACGTACCTCAATGTTCCGACCACCAGAGGTAATACCAGTCAAAGACATTCAGAGGCTCATCTTAGGGTAGTTTTAAACATGTGTTGATATTCCACAATAAGTTGCAATCGTAAAGTGCATATGCAAGCCCACGCAAAAGCTGTTTCATTTATATATATATTGGGAAACATGCCTTACAGCACAGCCTGAGTACTATGCTTGTAGCTGCTAGCTGATATCTACGTGCACAAGCCATCTTTCATGCATATGGGGCTTGTCTCTGTCACTGCCGCCCTTACTGCTGCTGTTGCCGGCGGTATTACTGATACCGGCGTTGCCGCTGCCTCTGTTGCCACTGCCGCTGTTGCTAATGGTACCACTTATGCCGATGGTACTACGGTTGCCGGTGGTAAAACGGTTGCCGGTGGTACAATAGTTGCCAAGCATCAGCAAAACAATACTGTGACTTGGGTTACTAGACTAGGTCTTATATTTGAGGCTATTTTTGACAACAAAAAGTATATAAAGATATGCGCATGACACCACAGGCACCATCAGCATAACCCACTACAATCTTCCAGACATCAGTGTGCACTGCGCTATGCTCCCCTTCCAGCATGCAGAATTCTGCATGACATGATGATCCTCCACGGCAAGACGACACGACCTGCCAACGACGACGATCGGATGCTGTTTCAGTGTATGCGCGTGGTGCAGCGTGGCATGTAACGGGGTAGGGCTCAAAAGCTCCTCAAACGTGACGCACGACAGCGCCTCATTCAGCGTGAGGTCGACCCTCGCCGCAGATCCAGAAGTGGGCCTGGCGTACTTCGCCCATGTGACACACCGTTGACTGTCTCGGACTGCAGCTTGGTCTGGGTCGTCGCCTTGCCATACATGGTGTCCGGAAAGCCCGTCACCTACACGGTCCGATGGCATCCCATACATTAATTGTGCAATCACAGGACACCAGTGTGATACACTGTTGGTCCAGCAAGGGCGAGGTGCAGATGAGCCACTGTCGGCGTTAGCGGACTGGCTGCTCTGAGAGGGCACGGAGATGCTGGCACACGGCACACGTACAGATTACATGGGTTGCAGAAAGGTCAGTGATTTGCATGCACGTCAGGTCCAGTGTTGTGCCAGCACCTCGAAGAAAACACCTTGATGTTGTTTTGTATGCAATGTGCAAGGGTCTCGACTTCAGTGCCAAATTGTCGATTGCATCTATATGGCACAAGATGGCCAGCAGGGTGGAAATGTAAGTATGCAAAATACTGTGCAGAGTAAAAGTAAGCCCACGTACCGATGACCATACCTTTGGTATGTCATTGTCAGCTAAGGGCAGTGGTAGTGCGGCAATTGAACTAGGAAAGGGTGATATAGCACGATCCAAGTCGATGAGACACAGTCGTGCAATGCCAGAGTCGACACCAGCACAGCTAAGTCACAATGGTGGCCTTGCACATACAAGAGATGTCCCACTTCAAGTTGCCGAGGAAGATATGAGCATTTGGTTTGCATGTAGAGTGGCCCAGATGACAATCTGAGTGACACATGTTTTAGAACTTGGCTAAGTCAAGTTTGAGACTGTTAACAAAAGCCAACGATTTTAAAATCGAGGGACACACACCTTTATTTGCTCAGAATGGTTTCTCTCATGAGAAGAGAGAAGAAAAGAGAAGAGGACAGCTGGCATGCACGAGAAATCAACCAATACACAACAACCAAACAGAGAATCAACCGACACATCAAGCACAAACACATGCAAATAGTATGTCACGTGCTCCTATGTTCGACTGGTGAAACTTGCCAAGTCCAATCTCCGCTTGGAGGACAACTTCCCATCCCCTCCCCATCCAGTTATTCGAGGATGAATGAGGGAGACATGCAACCTCACACCAGGTTTGGCCAGGCTTCTACACCCTCTTCGCTTCTCACCTCCCTGTCATCATAGTACCCTGCGCTTGTGCCGATGCCCGTGAAATTCAACATTACTGGCTGCTACGGCTCCATCTGCATCTCGCTCGGTGGCCCAGAAGCAAGCGCACCCCCTGCACCAACGCTACCTCGCTAGAAGAACGATGTGTCGCTCTTGTGCGTATGCCCACCCACGCTCCTTTTCTCCTCGTCCTTGCTGGTGTTGGCAGTGGCGAGGAGATGCACCACGCTGGGCAGAAAGTCTATTGCTTCCATCTCGAGGTACTTGCACCTGCACCTGCGTACCGTGAGCACACAGAAGGGCATGACGGTGAGGAGCAGCAGAGTACTGACCGGCCCACCATGGCGGGTTGATTTTCGAGGAACGATTGTGGTTTCGGGGTTGCAATTGAGGTTTGGATCGCAGAGGCACATCTAATCCTTCAGGTATCTGCAAAGACAAAGCATACCTCACAACAGTCACCACTACCGGGTATGTCATCATTTGAGAAGAGTTACGTGATTCTTGACAAGTTTATCAGACACATCAGCCCTTTGGCGGATCAGGACCCAGCGGGAACTGTCTGGATCAGGCGTGTGTGCGGGCTCGCTTGGAACGGTTACGACGAGATTGCGCTCTGGGACATGTTGCACCTCACGTGGCATCGAAGAGATCCTCGAGACAGCGCGCACACGCCTTCATCGTCTCATGCCGCAGCAGGCATTCACAGAGCTCAGGGACACAGATATCAAAGTGCCTGTACTGCTCGTTGACATTCATCCAGCGGCGCAGCGCAAGACGTAGATCTAGATAAATTTCTGTATCTAGAGACTTTATATTGTTCCTAGAATTGACTAGGTGTCTAGGTGTTACTAGAGCCAGTAACCTAGTGACGCTAGTATAATATCATTTTGCTGATATATATACAACGGTTGCCGGTGGGTTGCCGGTGGTACGGTTGCCGGTGGTACAACGGTTGCCGGTGGTACGGTTGCTGGTGGTACGGCACTTCAACAAGTGCCGACAGTACCACTGCTGCCGACGATACCGCTAGCTCTGCCGCCCTTGCTGCTGATGCTGCGTCCATTGCCGATGGACCAATGCCATTGGACTAGAAACATAACTTGAAGGCAGCAGCTGCAACGTAGCACTTCAATGCTACAATAGCAAGACCTCCATTGACGTCTACAGACTCTACCATACTGTATCCATTGTTCACAATTTAGGAATCACCTGTAGCTAGCTGTTCATCAATTTCATGTAAGCGATTCCGGATGTCATCCACCTTCAGAGCAACACTACCACAAATATCCTCAATTTTTGTCCTCACTTTTTTTTCTGCTACTAGCTTCTTTACCTCAGAGTGGAATAATCGATGGGCAGCATCTTTGTAGCTGATGCCATGCATCTCTTGCAGAGCCTTGACTTCAGCATGTAACACTACAAGCTCGCAGTGTGTGTGTGACTAATTGCACCATAATGAATTGGTTAATTATTGACAATGAAATGTAAGAACAAAGACGTACCGGTACCACTGGGGCCATTATACCAAGATCTGAGATCCAGCCATGTGGGAGATCTTCAAGGGATAAAGGCTAGCGGGCATATGGGCAATGGAGAGATTGGTTAGAATTGGAAGGATGGGAATGAGCAGGTCCGAGGACAGCAATAACCACTTACCCCACCTGATGCCTGGTCAACACGCATGTCCTTAGCATTGTTAAGTGATTTTTGCTTGTGCTCAAATTCGTCAATCAAGAATTGTGGCACCAGGCATTGTTTTCCATCTTCTGTTGTTGCATGGACATACTTAAGAGGTAGAATGGCGTTCTCAATAGCATGATCCATGGTGGAAGTAAAGTGATGATAGTGGACGCAGTCACTTCTTTGATCGTGATATATCAGACAAGATTAAATAAGCGATTTACCTTGATAGTAGATCTAGCGCGATAATAAGACACATCAATCCCAATATGGTGATCTGGTCCGTGAAACTGTCGGGAACGTTCCCACGTCCGGCCTGTCCATCGCTATCAAGATTTCATCGAAACTTTGACGCTGCCATCATTACCCTGAACCCACCACTGGAGATCATTATCAATGTCTGCCGCAGAGATCGCAGCTAGCCTGCAGGGCTATGAACAGATTATCCGGGAGGCGGTTGGTGACGGCAGCATCAAAAGTGTGATGCCAGAACATAGGAAACAGATAGTATGTGTTCAGTTACTATTTCTAAAGCTCCATTTTAACCCTTCACATCTTAGAAACACCTATTCTTGAAAGCCCATACCGAAGACCAACAGACCAAAGAGGTGTTCAAAAGGTTCAAACATATTACCAAGTTTCTTGTTGATTGGAGAGCACATAAGGACGACGAAAACTATGTAGAGGATCAATGTAGGGAACTCCTGAGGTGGGATCAGAACCCTACTCAAATTGGTAATGAATTTTTTCTCATCGCTCATATTGAATAAACTCAACGAAGGGCACCCCCAGAAACTACTGAAGCAGCTCAAAGTGCACCCATGTCACCTGCTTCACCAGCACAACATTCGGCACTGCCGACACTGCCGACACCTCATCTGACACTGCCGACGCCGAGTCTTCCGACATTGCCGACACTGCCGACACCTCTGACAATGCCAACACCAAGTCATCTGACACTGCCGACACTGCCGACAGCTAGTCATACCACACTGCCGACGGCTAGTCATTCAACACTGCCGACGGCTAGTCATTCGACACTGCCGACGGCTACTCCTTCAACACTGCCGACAGCTACTCCTTCGGCACTGCCGACAGCTAGTCAGCAGGTGGCCATGACTGTTGATGATGGCGCTGCACCTGGTGATGTGGTGGCAGATACCCACAGATCAACAAATCGCAAAGTAGAAGGAATAGGCATGTTCTATAACCCACCTTGTGAGAGGTGTGATAGGGCGGGCCGACTTCAATATTCCAAGGATCCAGAGTCGGATGGGGAAATTGACCTATGCGAGAAGTCGATCAAGGGGTCTTCCTGCGTTAGGTGCACAAATGCAAAGAGCAAATGCAGTGTTGCTAAGCCAAGAGCACCTAAAGGGACTGCACGTCACCAACAAAAAACACCTGCCCCAAGAGCAACGTCAAAAGGGAAAGGGAAAGGGAAAGGGAAGTGTGTAGCCCGGAGAAAAGGCAATGACAACATTGACGAGGACAGTGATGATCAGAACAGTGAGGTGGATTGTTCCTCACCAACACTGCAAGCGGCATATCGAGAGGCATACGCACGAGCAGTTTCTAAGGCGGAGGCCCATAATATCTGGACAAAACGTGAGTCATCATCATTATTTTACCAATATTGCATACTCCTACCTATTACTCCAGCGTTGCAA
>QLPA01001307.1:0-45316 GCA_003313945.1 Lactifluus pinguis
CATGCATTTGGGCAAATTTTAGCCAAAACAGTAGTATTTATCCGCATTTACCTCAGGCATTTCACGCAAATCACCTAAAATTTATCCAAATCCTGGATCAGCCGGTCCAGTGTAGTTTCAGGGGTCCTTGTGGCACCCGCACCCGTGACTGCAAGCGAATGACCGAACTACGGGATCCGAACGCCGACTCGCGCAAACCCACTCCAGAAGGCTAATTGAAATTGGAGCTGGAGGGTGGGAGGCTTTAACTACATCAACGGAGCTCCGGAGCTTCGTTCCATACCATGGAAGAAAGGTTTGTAACGTAACGTTACTAATGTAAGCCTCGGGATAACTGAGATATAAGCATGACTCGTAATCAGCAAGGGTTGTGAGGTTGGCAAATCCAAGGAAGCAGCAAACCGCTCGAATACTGCCTTGACCAATTTCTGCTGCTGCGCGCGTGGCCCAAATTACACCAAACTACCCACCCACCCTCGTTGCATAGCGCAAGCCGCGACCACGACTACGCTTCTATGTAGCGCTGCTGACACATGTGCTGTCGAGCTTTCCTCGACCCGGAGCTGGAGGTGGTATGCGTAAACTTGAAGGTTCATGTGCAGTGGAGTGTATGCGCAGAAAGGGAGGGACGAGCTCTGGAGTCAAGCTGGTCCAAATAGTCAAGGAAATCGCACGCATGCACACCAGACCCGATGTAGTTGATACCCTCTAGAACGTCTGCAGCCTCCGCGTCGATGACTTGTCAATACGCCGTTTTCAACGATCGTAGGCTCCAATGTTGAGTAGAGTACGTCTTAGAACCCTGTGAGATGATTGGACCAGCCAAACTCACATACTGTGGATACAATCAGATGTCCGTAAGCTCAAACAATGAAGCCTACAGTTGTGACAAAATACGTGGCATATTTCTTCTTGAGCCCTGTGACTCGCCGCGCGCCGTCGCTGTCCTCCATTCGAACACCTCGCGTACTATGCGGTTGTATCAGATCAGTTCACAATTAGCGGTTTATCCTCTATGTGTGTTCAGGAAAGAGGCGCTGCTACGCACGATAGTGTAAGCCAAGCAAGGATGAGGCGCAGGAGAAGACGCGGAGGGCAACGGCCAGCACCGCTGGCGGCCCGCCGAAGCCGGAGCTAGCCGAACTAACTGGTTCACTCCTCACGCTCTGCAGATTCACAAGACACAGTCGCCACATAGCAGCGGCTGCACAACTTGACTCCCAATTATAGACCACAGGAGGGTGAGCGAATTCTCAGAGAAGCTGTCGCTCGCCGGATCGCCGTGGCAAGTTGCGTGTTGGATGGGAGCGTACAGTATCGCCGTTCTGATTCGTTCCGAAAAAGATTGGCAATTTCGTCATCGACTTCGGCGAACGGCTCGACACCATACCCCGGAATTGCAGAGTTTCATTGCCGCCAGGTTAATGAAGTCATGAAGAAGTAGAGGAAACCGATAAGGCATAGCAGTCGTAGACTATATATACATATATCGAAGGGAAATGACACGCGCCCGAAACGCAAATAATGGTGGCCAATATGTACGCGTGATCATAAATTGTGCAGTCGCCAAGGAATGCAGAGGGAAGAGAAACGATAGTTAGAGAATCTGAGGAAGGGTGTGCGATCATGCAACGAAATC
Source organism: Lactifluus pinguis (assembly GCA_003313945.1). Lineage (NCBI taxonomy): Eukaryota > Fungi > Basidiomycota > Agaricomycetes > Russulales > Russulaceae > Lactifluus > Lactifluus pinguis. Next base: position 1,640 of record QLPA01001307.1, read on the forward strand.
GGAAGGGTAGTATATGATAGTCATCAAGGTGCAAAGTGAGAACAGACCCTGTTAAATGAGGTCACCAGTTGGGGAACTCAGTATTGCGATCTCATCGACGACTTGAATCCTGGCGGTTGACATGAACAGGAGAGCCGATGTGAATGTGAGCTCGAGTGAAATATGGGTAGTTGTATCGAGATGTACTTCAATCCTTGAAACCAGTGCTGCAGCGCCCATACGTGCTTAGGCATATCGATCCTCGAACATCGAGCGATCCACCATGCGGAGGGTCACAGGATGGCCTGCTACCAGTCGTTCATCGAGAAATGCGCTGAAGTCGCCTCGAGCGTCGCTTCCTCCAGAATATCCAACCTCCTGGAGGTTAGGAAAGAGCTCCAGCAATGACTCCCCATCGTCAGATGGTAAGGAGTGGGATATCTTTCTGACAAGATCATCTTGTACATGCATAGTCTTCGCGTTGGTGAACGGCCTAAGAAGTCCACGCCACTGACTTCGGTCGACATTGTTGTGCCATTCTAACGATTGGTTGTGCTGTTCGTAGCTGAATGTGACTTGCTCGACAACAGAAAGTACGGTTGAAAGTGTACCAAATAATTGCACTGCAGACGCGACCTGCCAGTCGAGATGTCCGCACCTGATCTCCAACATCAAAGGAGTGTCCCACTTCCAAGGGACCGCATGTAAGGAAACTGATAGGGCACCGAAAGTTACTTGGACAGCGGTAAATGTGAGGTTCTCGGATGTTTGCATGAACTGCAAGAGGCGTGGGACAGTAAAAGTGAGCTGAGTAAAGAGATAGACTTGAAGGTGTTAAGCGAAGGGGAGCTGATCCGAGCAACAAGACCTTCCAAATAGGCACTCACACCTTGGAACACAAACCGGCGTAGGTTAGGAAGTGTAGTCATAACCGGGGTCGGGTACAACTGCCTTTCAACATCACGGTTGGGGATAGGGGATTGAAATGTAATGAACAGCCTCTCCAGCTGAGCCATAAACGAAAGCCGGGCTCGTAGATAACTTGGAGGGAAATATGCGGATGCCGGGATATGGCGAAGCTCGAGAGTGACAAGTCCCGCGGCAGCCGTTGTGAGTAAGGGTGGTCGAATTGGAACAGAAGCCGGCTTCAGTATGAGATGGCGTAGATTGGGGGCTTGAAACGTTACAGGAAGGACCACTGGTCCTTCCGTCCCAGAATCGATATACATGCGTTCCAGAATTGGGAACTGACCATCCATGACCGTGACGAACTTCCCCACATTTGGGAGCGCCGAAAAGTAAATGTGATGCGCGCGATCGCGGTGCGAAAGTGCAAGCAATATACTCGATTCATCTTCTGCTGTCAGTATCCTGCGTTCCTTAGTGCGATAATAGATGGTGAGTGGAAGGTGTGGTGAATGTGCGAGCATGTCTGCTACAGGCACACCATTGGTGCAGTAGAGGTGAAGGTCGAGCCGATATGATGATGAAAGAATAAGATTTCGCCATTGTTGACAAACATGTGCCAGTTTGTACCACCAACGTTGGCGGCGCCAAACAATGACCGTCCCGGTTTCACCGTCATATTCATCCGGATCTGCCAGCCGATAAAAATCGAATATATTGAGAAGCACGTCATCGTTGAGGGCTTTGAGGGTACTAATAGGTGAGTATCGCCTATTATTGTTAAGCCCTATTAATTCGCAAGTTTGTGAACAGATCAGGGAACGCAAAAATTTGGAACTCACGGATTGGCTCACTGTGACATCGGCGGAGCCTTCCCTCGAGGGGATGATACATTATAGTTGAGCAGCAACAGGAATTTTCAGGGAGGTAGATAATGAAGTGGATGTTTTAGAACAGTGTATACTGGCAGCAATGTGTAAGCCTTTTACCAGTGGATGACCGATCGGCGTCCTTGGCCAAGGAGGGCGCTGGCAGGGCGCTGACATACTGTACTGTACTGTATATCCAGGTTCCTCGCTGCCGTCACCTCATTATGAACCACTTTTTCACACTTTCACGCACACCTACACTTCTATAATATGCGTGCGAAGGCGCAGACAAGTCAACACCTCACCACCTTCGACAGGTTCAAGTGCTGTCGGTGCACCAACGCCACGTCACGCCGAACACTGGCGCATACCGCACCAAGCGCCACGAATATGGGACGTACAGCCCTGCTAGATGGTCATTTTTGGCGTGAGTTGTTTCTTCTCTAAATAATGACCAGCGAAAGCATCGTTACACACGTGGTAACGTACCGACTGACTCAGATTCTCGCAGGATCATCTCGCGCAGGAGGACACGCCCAAGTGGACAACATCCCAGGATTTGGCCCGAGAGAGGTCGCACGAATCAATACGATCTAGTTTCACTCTACACGACGTCATCGTTCCGTACTCCCAAGGGCACGAACGCAAGACGAGCGCTGAATAAGCTATGGGAGTTCGATTTCGATCTCGATTCGCTATTCCCCGAGCGTGGAACTGCGCAAATATCTGGTCAAGTCCCAAGGCCAGCAGTTGGTGGGAGGTTGAGAGTGGGCGACGGTCGATGGCTAGCAGTGATCCCCGTGCGTACCACTAATCATGATATATTCGTACCTCCACATCAGTCAGATGGTTAGAGAATATAACTAGGTATACCTTGAATACGTCCTGACGAATTCTCTTCTCACAAAGTGATATATACCCGGGGCTCATCGTTCACAATGAGACCCCTCCCTCCCTTCCTTTATCCCCCCAACGACCCCTTCTTGACCAAGAATGAATACAAGAATTATAACCGCAGAGGCAGCCTGAGCTGGGAGGCTGTGGTGGGTCTTCCAAGTGTGCGCATGAGGAGAGTCCATCGTGGGATATTAAAGATGGGGCTACAGGACTTGTGATTGGATTCAAACATGGATGAAGTGGTTGTAGAGGCACAGGTCAAGAATGTTGGGCTCACCTTCTATACGTGTGTAGGGCACAGGGGTGACGTGCAGGATTCCAACCTTGTTCGCATTGTTCCATGAGAGAAGGATATCTCGATGGTGCGCCTCTTCGCCATGTGGGGCAAAATTTACCGAGCCCACGGTCCCGCGTTGAGCGGAGGATGTAGCTCTCCTAAACTGTGAGACAGCCGGACCAGCCATATATATATTCAGATGGACATGTATTCACAAAGGACGGAACGTACAAGCCTCAGGATGTTCATTAGTCCAGTGACAGCTTCCAGATCGCTGGTACCCTCGGATTCCTCACCAGTCTGCATCGCAAGCTTCTCCTGGGCCTTGGCCTTGGCTGAAATATCGTACGTGAAAGCGCCTCTTGCTTGAATGCCCATGGATGATAACCTGGCCTGTCTGTTGAGGGGAGATTTTGGTAGCTCATAGATAGCTTATGCGGGTGTACACCAGGACAGCTTAAAGAAAGACAACTAGAGGTGCTGATGGGGCCGGAACAAGCCGAACTGTGCGCGCACTCGCAGGCTTCGTGGCGCCATTTGAAACAACCTAACGCTCTGCGGTATTCAAGTTCGTGGAAGGCGAGTAAAGACTTGGGATAGGCTCGCAGGCCCCATCACCACGATGAGCTTTCCGAGTTGCAAGCTCAAAAACAGCATGGTTGAGATCTCGTCGGATGCACTATTCGCCAGCAAACGAGGTTACTCACCCCTTTTAACGTCGTTAGACATAGCTTTCCACCCAACAAAGGTCAACAACACCCTCGAGCTGGGCATCCACGCCAACGAGAACTTGAACTACAAAAGCAGGTATACGGAGGGTTGCTGGATCTGGCTGATACACTCGCCAAGCGAACGGGGGTGAAAAGGACCCGAGACTCCGAGACACCAAATGTCTTAGTCAGCAACATCACGAGTTTACGCGTCAGAAAGGCCTTGGGCCCGGAGCAATCTTCCGCCTGGTTGCAGGATAAAAGGTCACCATTATACTCTGCGGTCGACTTATTCAACCACAAAGTGTGGAGACGCGCATGCCATATGTCGAGGCAGTCACCGGACGAGAATAATATAATATTTGCCTTTTCACACAAATCTTTCAGGCGCTTCCAGGTGAACCTAAAGACGACTCTGGAATTTCATGAAATCATGAAGCCACACAGGCCCGAGAGCATACAAACAAAAGGGGCTAGGGAAAGTTGGATTCAGAGAGCCGTGGTATGAAAGAGCAACGCGGAGACTATCACAAATGTAGTGTAATGGTATGAAAGGAGGGCTAATCGATTTAGTGAGACCAGGATGTAAGGAAAGGCATGGTAATAGGAAGATGGATTGTGAGTTGAGACGCGGCGCGGCGCGGCGGCGTGGAAAACGTTTAAACAGTCGAATACCCAAAGAGACTTACAGAAACGAGATAAAAGAATCGGCGGGGTCATAAGAATCACAAGGATATGTAAGGCGCTCCAGGATATACTGCCGAACCAGAGACACATGGGGTATCAGAGACTTCTATAATACGACACGGGCCAGTGTGGCGTAGCACTGAAACATGCAGCGTATTATGAAGTGGTTGTGACGTTGAGGAACAAGATGGGCGATAGGGAACGGATTGGTGGTATACGTGCTGTCCAGAATCAATGTCAGACGAAATATAATGAACAGATGGCAGGAGTGAAGGGAGCGAGTGTAAAAATACAAACTCGAGGGACAGAATAGTTGGCGCACTGACCTTATAGTGCCCTTACCTCTGGCGGGATAAGGCTACCGGGTGCCCGCTATGCTGGCGGGCTGCGATGAATGATTGTATACCTTGTTGTGTATCTTCGTCTGGCCTATTCCCAAAGACGGAAAGGCTGTGTAGTAAGGGGAACACTTCGGAAACTGACTCCCCTGTGAGCCCTTGTAAAGCAGCTGCGATAAACGGTTCCATCGCGACGTGTATTGAAAGACTCTGGACAGAGGGGAATGTGTGAAAAAGTTGGAGCCATAGCGTGGGATCCATGTCGTCAGAATCCGGACGATCCCAGGATTGGAGGATGAGAGAGTTCACGCTAGAGCGGAAGGGCGGAATCTGGCTGCATATTTGCGCTAGGGAAAAGACTTGCCAGTCCAACCTTTCGCAGTCGATAAGCCACGAGTGAGAATTCATTTCATAACATCCCGAACTTGAGGAAGAAGAGATAGAGGCCCAGTCAGAATTGAATCTCAGTTCTAGACTGGATAACCGGAATGACTTTAGGTGACCGAAGAACCGAAGAATTTGCGGGATGTCAAACAAATGCTGATGGAAGAAGTGTATCGAGTAGTGATGGAATAGAGGGGCATCGATGCGGGCCGCGAGGACCTCTAAGTACTCGCTCACGCCACCGAATGACAACGATATGAGAGCGGGGAGGAAAAACCGGGTCTGTGGCGGTGCAGGTCGGTTTCTTCGTTTGGGTTGAGGTCCCGGGGACTTGAAATGGATGCTAAGGAATTTGAGCTTTGGTAACGCAGACAGGACTCTAGCCATTATCTCGGGTGGGATGTACCCAGAATTGGGTATATTGAAAAGTTGAAGAGATGTGAGGTCACTCGTAGACGAGAGGAATCGTGGTAAGGACGAAAATGAGATTGAGGAAAGTTCGAGATCTCGTAGACACGGTGCAGATCCATTCAAGAATGTATCGGGGAGAGTAACCATCTCACCAGATGATTCAAGAGAAAGAGATCTCAACGCTGGAAATGGCTCTTCCGTTGCCGTGACAACTTTATTCCATAGAAATTCCGCTGGGCTGTAGATCTCAATCTGGCATATGCGATCACAGTGCTCCAATGCAGCAATGACGTTGTCGAAGCTGTCTTCCAATGTCGAGTCTGAATAGAATTGGAGAGCAAGAGGAATTTCTGGCCAGAGATCCAACGACTTCCTCACAGGTGTTCGTTCCGAGCAGAAAAGTCGCAGATCGAGACGGATTGGCGATCCAAAAACGACGTATCGCCATCTTCGGCATACGTGCACTAGTGTCTCCCAATCCCAAAAGAATTCTTCATCGTATTGTAGTTCCAAAGGGAGATAAAAATCGAATATCTCTAAAAGGACATCTTCTGGGAGAGATTCGATTGTGACTCGTTGGAACACCAGGCCTACACCACATCACAAAACTCAGCAATCGTTGTCGTTGTACTTTACCAGTCTCACCTTGTCCTTGTTGAACGAACAATTCCTTGCGGTGACGTGCAACAACATTTCTGTTGTTCGGGTCTATGGAATTACCATCCATTTGCATGAAAGCGGCTGATCGACTGGCGGGGTTGGGTACTAGAATTCAGTTGCTTAGTCGGAACGTGGCTGTGTCCGTCCCTTGGATGGGCGACGGCCCCGGCCGGAGAGTCGAAACCCGGCAATCACCGGCGGTCGGTGACACGGTCACGTTGAGTTCCACACGGGTCACGATTCGGACTTGGCGTTGCGCCCACCACAGACATATCACGCGTGGAGGCAGAGCGCGGAACTACAAGGAGCATAGAAGAGGATCTGGATGTGTCAGGACGCGACGCAACGTGCCCCTCTGGTGACTCGACCTACAGCGCAACGAAATGGTTGGAGACAAGGAACAGTATTGTGCGTAACAATTCCGAGTCTATCTCTTCTTTTGAGCCCCCCATTCTTTTTTTTTACAGAACTTGCGTTCGTTATCCTTGCACCTTCTGCTGGACCTTTCACATGCTACCAGTGGCCTCAAGTGGCAAGCTTCACAAATGACGATATCAGAGTGCTCCCTACGATCGGCGATGTCGATCTCTTCTTCAAGAGCCTACTTCGAGGACCCCCAAGTTCGAGGTTGAGTGCAAATTGATGATAGTTGGTTCGTGACTCTTCTTCAGTTCTTCACCCGTTATTAATAAATGGAAACCCCGATGCGTCTCATTTGCACTTGTAGAGTTACCGCGGCCAAAGACGCTGGGCATGCTGCTCCTCTTTTGTTATGCGTGCGACAAGCTGGGTGTGCGAATCGAGTTATTCACGGCGCGAATTGGAATGACTAACACGCTCAGCGTCACGGTCGCACTCTTTGCGAGCCTTGTATTGTCTCTCTCTTTGATAGAGTCGAGATTTGGGTCGCTGATGTGGGTATAAGCTGGTCAGCAAAACAGGTGAGGGAGTATGCCTGACCCAAACTACACCCCATCCCGCGTATTGCATCTTTGTTGGTATCTCCTGCCTTCTACGTTCTTTGACGGTTGTCAGTGGTGTGGCCGATGCGAGCGCACCCATCCGCACAAATATCAAATCTTCCACTGGGCTTCTACCACAACTCTAACCTCCGTCTCGCTCTTTCGTAGTCTTAAATACATACTATATCCCTGGTTACAGTAATAAATAACGCATTCAGTACAACTTGAAATACATCGGGAAAAGTATTAATAAACGTAGCCGGATGCGCGAGGCTCCAACCGAAGGACGGGGGCTGCTCAGTACTCACCAGCCCGAGAACGGGCGGCGAGAGAGAGCTGCAGATAGACTGTCACGGGCCCAGTAATCGTACAGTATATGCGCATACATCACGAAGAAATGACATTAAGCCCAGAAATTATGGTCAGGGTATCCGACGAAACGTGTTCGCTTATAGAACGAAACTCACTGATGTCGATTAAGATAAGCTAATCGGGTTCCTTAGTGTTGTGATATCGAGGTTCTAGCGGTCGCCATGAACACGAGAGTTGATCAGTGTGAATGCTAGTGACATACGAACAGTTAAATTAAGACGTACTTGGCTCCACGATCAAGTCCGCTCACAACTACCCAGGTTTATAGACCCATCTCAGGTTCACAGGATGGCCCGCCACCTGTCGTTCATTGACGAAGGCGGTAGGTACGTCCTGAGAATTGCTTCCCCATGAATATTCAACCTCTTCAAGGCTCGGCAGGAGCTCCAGCGGTGGCTCTCCGTCGTGAGATAGTAAGGGACGTAACATTTCGTCGACGGGAACACCGTCCACGCAAATAGTCCTCGCGTTAATGAATGGCCTAACTAGTTCACGCCACTGTCTTCTGTGGACGTTGTGGTGCCATGATAATTCATAACAGAGCTCGTAGCTGATTGTGAACCGCTCAACAGCAGAGAGTAGGGGTGAAAGTGTACGGAAGATTTGCACCGCAGACGCAACCTGCGATTCCAGGTGGCCCCGCATGATCCGCAAGTCAAACGGGAATCTCAGGCTTGACTTCCAAGGGTTCTGCGGTGATATAAACAGAATCCTGTTCGAGAGCGAGCTTGACAGAGCTAAAACTGAGGCTCTCGGACGTTTGCATGAACTGCAAGAGGGGTGGGACAGTAGAGGTGAGGTGATCAAAAAAATTGACATGAAGGGAGCTGAGGGAAGGGGCGGTGATCCAAGCAACAAGGCCATTCAAGCAGTAGGTGCTCGCACCACGGAACACAAACCAGCGTAGGTTGGGAAGTGTGGTCATATCCGCGGTCGGGTCCAACTGCCATTCAACATCATGATCGGGGATAGGTGATCTAAATGCAATAAACAGTTCCTCCAGCTGGAGCAAAAGCGAAAGTCGGGTACGTATATAACTCGGAGGGAAATATGCGGATGGAGGGATATCTGAAAGAATGCGAGTGACAAGGCCGGCAGTAGTTGTGAGTCAAGGTGATTCAATTGGGAGGGAAGCCGTCCACAGTCTGAGATTGCGTAGATTGGGCGCTTGAAACGTTACAGGAAGGACCACTTCGGTTTGAGAAAAGATATTCATGCGTTCCAGAGCAGGGAATCGACCATGCATAACTGCGATGAACTTCCCCAAATTTGGGAGCATCGAAAGGTCAACGCGACGCACGCGGTCACGGTGCGAAAGTGCAAGCAATATACCCGATTCATCTTCTGCCATTATCTCCTGATAGTTGCGATAACGGATGGTGAGTGGTAGCAGTGGTGAATGTGCAAGCATGTCCGCTACAGGCACACCATTAGTGCAGTAGAGGTGAAGGTCGAACCGGGATGGTGATTCAAGAATAAGATTTCGCCACAGTCGGCAAACGTGTGCCAGTTTGTACCACCATTGTTGACGGTCCCATCTGTAGTTCAACAAGCCGTACTCGTCCTCGTATTCATCTGGTTCTTCCAACCGATAAAGATGAAATACATTGAGAAGCACGTCATTATTGAGGATGTGGATAGGTGAGTGTCGTCTGTTGTTGTTGAGCCCTAATTAATAATTGGCAAGTTTGTGGTCAGGAACAGATCAGGGACACAAAGGTCATGATTTGGAACTGCGTACGTCCGAGTCGGCCGAGCCTTCTAATGAAGGGAGGATAAATTGTGGAAGAGTAGCATCCAGGCATTTCCAGGGAGGTGAGTAATGACTCGCTAGTGGAGAGGAGCGTACATCAGTGCAAAGGCCCCTTGAACGACCGACGCCTCATTTTTGTGGCGGTGGCGGTGTCCTTGGCAGCGACGGTTGGCGTTGACTGGTACCTATATCCAGATTTGCGCGCTGACGTCCACATACTAACTTAGTACTAAGCGGGCATTACTCAAACTAAACTTCCCAGGATTGGGCCCGAGAGAGATGTTGCAGGGATCAAAGACGATTCTTACTGGATAAATGGCCCTGCGATCTGCTCCATCCGCATCTACGTCAGGGTGCTTCCAGTCCGTTGCTCCTTTCCGAGTTGCAAGCTCAAAAACAATGGTTGAGACCTCGTCGGATCCACTATTCACCAGGTTTACTCACCCCTTTTTAACCTCGTTAGATATAGCTTTCCACCCGAAAAGGTCAAAAACACCCTCGAGCTGATCACCCACGCCAACGGGAACTTGAACTGGAGGTGTACGGGTGTGTGCGGAGTGTTGCCGGATCTGGCCGATCGGTCACTCGCCAAGGCGAACGGGGTCTCTGATTCGGCCCCGGCCGGAGAGTCGACACCCGGCAAACACGGTCACGTTAGGTTCCACCTGGGTCGCGATTCAGACACGGCATTGCGCCTACAACACTTGATCACAGACATATCACGCGTGGAAGCAGAGTGCGGAACTACAAGAAGCTGCCATTAGAGGAGGATTGGGACGTGTCAGGACGTGCCCTTCTGGTGACTCGACATACAGCAACGAAATGGTTGGGGACGAGGACTCGGAACAGTATTGTGCGTAACAATTCCGAGTTCATCTCTCATTCTTTTTTTTTTTTACAGAAATTGCATTCACTATCCTCGCACGACCACAGGAGCCTTCACGCGCTACCAGTGGCCTCAAGCTCACAAATGAGGCTTCCCACTATCGGCGATGTCGATCTTTTCTTCAAGAGCCTACGTAGAGGACCCCCGAGTTCGAGGTTGAGTGCAAAGTGATGACAGTTGGTTCATGATTCTTCCGTTATTAATAAATGGAAAACTTGATGCGTGTCATGCTATCCCTCTTCTGTTACGCGTGGGACATGGGTGAGCGAAACGAGTTATTCGTGGCGCGAATTGGAATGACTAACACACTCAGCGTCACGGTCAAACTCTTTGCGAGCCTTGCATTGTTTCTCTCTTTGATAGAGTCGAGATTTGGGTCGTTGATGTGGGTATGAGCCGGTCAGAAGGACAGGTGTGGGAGTATGCCTGACCCAAATTGCACTTCATCCCACGTATTGCATCTTTGTTGGTACCTCCTACCTTCTACGTTCTTTGAGATTGTCGGTCGTATGGTCGATGCGAGCGCACCCACCCGCACAAAACTCCCGTTGGCTTTTGCCGCAACTCTTTTCTATCATCACGACTTGTATAGAAGTAAGGGGGTGGAGATCTGGAGACGAGCCTGAAGGCACACGGGAGACAAGCAGAAGGGGGTAGGGATATAACCTCCGGCTTGTTCTTATATACATATCATATCCCTGGCGACAGTAAATAATAACGCATTCAGTACAACTTGAAATACATAGGGAAAGTTATTAATAAACGTAATGGAATGCGCGAGACTCCAACCGAAGGACAGGGGCTGCTCACCGGCCTGAGAACGGGTGGCGAGAGACTCGGAGATACAGGTAGACTGTCACGGGTCCAGTAACTTATATGTATAGTAAACGTAAATGACATAGTAGTCGTACAGTATATGCACATACAGCACGCAGAAATGACAAAATTATAGTCAGGGATTCCTATGAAACGTGTTCGCTTATAGAACGAAACTGAAAGGTTTCTCACTGGCACAAAGCTATGTCGATTAGGATAATCGAGTTCCTTAGTGTCGCCATATCGAGGTTCTAGCGGTCGCCACGAACACGAGAATTGGTCAGTGTGAATGCTAGTAGTGACATACGAGCAGTTGGATTAAGACGTACTTTGCTCCTCGATTAAGTCCGCTCCCGCAGCGCTCACAAGTACGTAGATTTATAGACCAAAGCTCAGCCTGAGGTTCACAGGATGGCCTGCCACCTGTCGTTCATCGACGAAGGCGGTAAGTACGTCCTGAGCATCGCCTACCCAAGAATATTTAACCTCCTCAAGGCTCGGCAGGAGCTCCAGCGGTGGCTCTCCGTCGTGAGATAGTAAAGGACGTAATATTTCGCCGAGGGGAGCACCTTCCACGCAAATAGTCCTCGCGTTAATGAACGGCCTAACTAGTTCACGCCACTGTCTTCTGTGGACGTTGTTGTGCCATGATGATTCATAGTGGCGCTCGTAGCTGAGTGTGACCTGCTCGACAGCTAAGAGTAGGGGTGAAAGTGTACGGAAGATTTGCACCGCAGACGTAACCTGTGATTCCAAGTGGTCGCATACAATTCGCAAGTCCAATGGGGAGCTTGCCCTCCAAGGGCCTGCGGTGATATGAACACAATCCTGTTCGAGAGCGAGCTTGACAGTGCTAAAACTGAGGCTCTCGGATGTTCGCATGAATTGCAAGAGGGGCGGAACAGTAGAAGAGAGCTGATCAAAAAATTTGACATGAAGGAAGCTGAGGGTAGGGGCGGTGATCCAAGCAACAAGCCCATCCAAATAGTAGGCGCTCGTGCCATGGAACACAAACCAGCGTAGGTTGGGAAGTGTGATCATATCCGGGGTCTGGTGCAACTGCCTTTCAACGCCATGATCGGGGATAGGTGATCTAAATCCAATGGACAGTTTCTCCAGCCGGGGCAAAAGCGAAAGTCGGATACGTATATAATTCGGAGGGAAATATGCGTATGCAGGGATATCTGAAAGAACGAGAGTGACAAGGCCGGCAGTAGTTGTGAGTAGGGGTGACCCAATTGGAAGGGAAGCCGTCCACAGTCTGAGTTGGCGTAAGTTGGGGGCTTGAAATGTTACAGGAAGGACGACTTCGGTCTGAGAAAAGATATACATGCATTCCAGAACAGGGAATTGATCGTCCATAGCCGCGACGAACTTTCCCATATTTAAGAGCATCCAAAAGTCAACGCGACGCACGCGATCACGGTGCGAAAGTGCGAGCAATATACCGGACTCATCTTTTGGTGTTATCTCCCATGTAGTGCGATAATGGATGGTGAGTGGTAGAGGTGGTGAATGTGCAAGCATGTCCGCTACAGGCACACCATTGGCGCAATAGAGATGAAGGTCGAGCCGGGATGGTGATTCAAGAATAATACTTCGCCAGAGTCGACAAACGTGTGCCAGCTTGTACCACCAACGTTGACGGTCCCATCTGTAGGTCAATAAGCCATTCTCATTTTCGTATTCGTCCGGTTCTGCCAATCGATAAAGATGAAATATATTGAGAAGCACATCGTCGTTGAGGACGCGGATAGCTGAGGGTCGTCTATTGCTGTTGAGCCCTATTAATTCACAAGTTTGTGATCAGGAACGGATCAGGGATACAAAGGTCATGATTTGGAACTGCGTACGTCGGCCGAGCCTTCTCATTGGATAAATTATGGTAGAGTAACATCCAGGCATTTTCAGGGAGGTGAGTAATGAGGTGCTGGTGGAGAAGAGCGTACAGCAATGTTTAGGCCCTTGGACGGCTGGATGCCTCATGTCTGTGGCGGTGGCGGTGTTCTTGGCGAAGGTTGGCGCTGACCGGTACATATATCTGGAATTGCACGTTGGCATCCACCTTCCTCGTCATAATCATCGTCCCCGTCGTCACCTCCTGATGAACCACTTTTTCAACACTTTCACGCACACCTACGTTTTGTTTGTACAGTGTGGTGCTTTGCTCAACATGGGCGCTACGTTTCATCCAGAATAGGAGTGTTCAGGCTAACATTGACACTCTCGCCTTTCGTCACCGACGGTGTCGTCGAGCCTCATCGTGAACCGCATTCCCTCTTTCGTACACCCACCTACGTTCATACGTTACGCGCACGCGTATAGCACAAATGGGGCAGGTAAATACCTCACCATAAATGTCTTTTCAGCGTCTATATGGGCCTGCAGTGGGACCAATATTGATTGCTGACGATCATAATGATCGGCCTCCGTAAGCTGGAATCACTGGGTGAATGAGGCGGCAACGTGACCTCAGCCGATTTCAGAGAAAGTATACTGTTTGGGGCAACGGCAGGCAGAGGGAGATGGCGTATAACCAAGCAAGGATGAGGCCCAGGAGAAGGCGCGCACTGCCGCAGCCGGAGCTTGCCGAACTGGTGAGACGTGCTTACTGCCTCCTCCAGATTCACAAGTTATGTACATACAGACGCCACAGAGCAGCGGCTGCACAACAGTATTGATTATCGCGGACCCCGAAAAATTAGCGAAAATTTTCAGAGAATCTGTCGCACACTGGATCGCTGTGGCAAGTTGCATGTGGGATGAGAGAGCAAACCTCTATCATCGAATTCGGCGAACTGCTCGACAGCATATCCCGGAATCGCAGCATTTCATTAATTGAAGGTTAATGAAGTTGTGAGGAAGTACAGTTAAGCGATAAAGTGGCGTAGAGTATATATATCGAAGAGAAATGATATTGCGCACGAAACACAAATAGTAGTGGCCGACATGTACGCTTCATTTATGCAGTCGCCAAGGAACGCAGGAGGGTGAGAAAAAATAGTTAGAGAATGGGAGAAAGGGTGCGCAATCGCGCAACGAAACTGGAAGGGTATAAGATAGTCATCAAGATGCAAAGTGAGTGTGGATTAAGATGAATCAGTTGGGCTACTCAAGTTGCGATCTTGTCGGCGACTTGAATCCTGCAGGTTGACATGAACAGGAGAGTCGGTGTGAATGTGAGCTCGAGTGAAACATGAGTACTAGTCATATCGAGACGTACTTCAATCCTTAAATCCAGTGTTGCAGCCTGAGGGCCAACACGTACTCAGACTTATTGAACTTCGAACACCGAGTGATCCACCATGCGGAGGGTCACAGGATGGCCTGCTACCTGTCGTTCATTGAGGAAGGTGGTAAATGCTTCCAGAACAACGCTTTCTCCAGAATATCCAACCTCCTCAAGGTTCGGAAGGACCTCCAGTTGTGGCTCTCCGTCGCCAGATCGTAAGGAAAGGAAGATTCTGCCGACGAGATCGTCTTGGACATGAATAGTCTTCGCGTTGGTAAACGGCCTAAGAAGTTCACGCCACTGTCTTCGGTCCACATGGTTGTGCGATTCTGATGATTGGTTGTGTTCTTCGTAACTGAATGTGACTTGCTCGACAACAGAGAGTACGGGTGAAAGTTTACGGAATAATTGCGCCGCGGACGCAACCTGGGAGTCGAGATGTCCGCCCTTGATCCGCAACAGGAAAGGAGTGTCCCACTTCCAAGGGACTGCATATAAGGAAACAGAAAGCGCACCGAAAGTTACCCGGACAGCGCTAAATGTGAGGTCCTCGGATGTTTGGATGAACTCCAAGAAGCGTGGAATTATATAGAAGGGCTGAGCGTAAAGGTAAACATGAACGATGCTGAGGGAAGGGGTGCTGATCCGAGCAACAAGGCCATCCAAATAGGTGCTATCACCATCGAACGCAAACCAGCGTAGGTTTGGAAGTGTGATCATGTCCAGAGTCTGGCTCGGCTCCCTTTCAACGTCACGATCGGGGATAGGGGATTCAAATCCGATGGACAGCCTCTCCAGCTGGGCCATATGCGAAAGCCGGGTTCGTAGATAACTTGGAGGGAAATAGGCGGATGCGGGGATATCCATAAGCGAGAGGGTGACGAGACCCGCGGCAGTGGTGAGTAAGGGTGATTCAATTGGAAGAGAAGCCGTCCACAGTTTGAGATGGCGTAGGTTGGGGGCTTGAAACGTTACGGGAAGGACTACACCGGTCCCAGAATCGATATACATTCGTTCCAAAATTGGGAATTGATCACCCATAACCGTGACGAACTTCTGAGTCGACGCGTTTGGGAGCTTCCACAAGTCAATGCGATGCACGCGATTACGTTGCGAAAGTGCGAGTGATATACCTGATTCATCCTCTGGCGTTAGTCTCTTGCGATCAATGTCCCAGAGGTGGTAACAGATGGTGAGAGGTAAGGGTGGTGAATGTGCGATCATGTCTGCTACAGGCACTCCTTTTGTGCAGTAAAGATGAAGGTCGAACCGGGATGGTGATTCAAGAATAAGAATTCGCCACAGTCGACAAACATGGGCCAGTTTGTACCACCAACATTGGCGGTGCCAACTTGAAACAAAGGCCGTCGTAACTCCATCGTCATCATGATATTCGTCTGCCATCCGATATAGGTCAAATATATTGAGAAGCACGTCGTCGTTCAGGATACGTATAGGTGAGTGTCGTCTATTGCTGTTGAGCCCTATCAACTCGCAAAGTTGAGAACCGATCAGATAACACAACTGGAAGGATTTGGAACTCACGACTCGGGAGCCTCCTAATGAGGGAAGGACGAGTTATGGTAGAGCAGCAACTAGGCATTTTCAGGGAGGTGAGTAACGACGTGGATGTTATTGAACAGTTCACGGTGTAGCATGGGCCGCATGGCGGTGTACTACTGTATACGGTGGGCTCGTCGGTAGCTGGGCGCCTTGGGCGTTGAGCTATTCCCAGAATGGACATATTCGCATGCGTGCCTGCGTGCGCATCCGAGTCATGACACAGCGCGGATGTGGCAAGCCGAGACGACATCTGCGCGGCGTTGATGAGTGTCCCATAGAGCTGGGCGTACAAGGTGAAACTTTTCTCTCTTGCATTGTTTCCTCTTCCAACGATGACCAGCAAAGCACACGTGGCAACGACTCACTGCCAGTGGCTGTTAGAAGCATCGCACAGGCGGACGCTGCATAGCTAAGTTATGTGCCTCGAGTACCGCCACGGCGCCCGAGTCCCGACTCACCGGACGTCGTACGTCAGTGAAGATGAGTTGCTGAATAAGCCGTGGAATATCGAATTCGAAGCCGCGCAAATATCCGGACCAGGGCCGCCGAGACCAAAAGCTGCTGGAGTTATGGCGGGTCCTCCAAGTGCGTGCGTGAGGAGAGCATCCCGTCCTTGAATATGGGCTGCATGGCATGGTGGACCCATCGTTAGTTTCGGCATTCAACACGCACTGTGCGTCAAGTGGTGCCAGATTTTCTCTTTTCAAAAGTCTCTCCATTCGCGCTACTGTATAGGCGAAGGCGATGGCAGCGGCGCCGCTGCCGGAGCTAGCCGAACTGCACGGCCTTTTGCAGATTCACAAGATATGTACACATACGCTACAGAGCAGCGGCTGCACGACAGTATTCCTTCTCGCGGACCCCGGAAAATTTGCGAAATTTTCAGAGAAGCTGTCGCACACCGGATCGCCGTGGCAAGTTGCGTGCGGGATGGGAACAAACCTATCATCAAATTCGGCGAACTGCTCGACGGGGGATCACAGCATTTCATTACTGGAAGATTAATGAAGCATGCCCGAAAGTACACAGGTGAGTTCAAGAGAAAAGAGTGACTAGTATCATTTTACGATGATATCATTGATACGTATGTGTGCATTTAAGTACATCTCCGACCTCTAGCATATAGTACAGGTGTTGGTGTAAAGCTCGAACTAATCGGACATGATGTGTGTAGCTCTACACAGAGCCAGGGGCGTAAAGAGAGGAATGTGACATACGGCGTGGTTGCAAGGCCAGCCGCACAGCTGGCCGTGCATTACATTGAGGGAAAATGACATCGCGCTCGAAATGGAATAACCGACCTGTGACGCGTGATTTGTGCAGTTGCCAAGGAACGTAGAAAGGGAGAGAAAAAATTAGTTAGAGAATGTGAGAAAGGGCGCGCGATCGTGCAACGAAGTCAGAAGGGTATACGATAGTAATCAAGATGCAAAGTGAGTGTGGATTAAGTTCAATTGGGCTACTCAAGTTGCGATCTCATCGACGACTTGAATCCTGCAGGTTGACATGAACAGGAGAGTCCGTGTGAATGTGAGAGCTCGAGTGAAAGATAAGCTAGTTGTATCGAGACGTACTTCAATCCTTAAAACCAGTATTGCAGCGCCCACACGTACTAAGGCTTATTGAACTTCAAACACCGAGCGATCCACCGTGCGGAGGGTCACAGGATGGCCTGCTACCTGTCGTTCATTGAGGAATGTGGTAACCGCTTCCAGAGCATCGCTTTCTCCAGAATATCCAACCTCCTCAAGGTTCGGAAGGAGCTCCAGTGGTGGCTCTCCATCGCCAGACGATAAGGAAAGGAAGATTCTGCTGACGAGATCATCTTGTACCTGAATAGTCTTCGCGTTGGTGAACGGCCTAAGAAGTTCACGCCACTGTCTTCGGTCCACATTGTTGTGCGCTTCTGATGATTGGTTGTGCTCTTCGTGGCTTAGTGTGACTTGCTCGACATCAGAAAGTAAGGGTGAAATTTTACGAAATAATTGCGCCGCAGACACAACCTGAGAGTCGAGATGTCCGCACTTGATCCGCAACAGGAAAGGAGTGTCCCACTTCCAAGGGACCGCATATAAGGAGACAGAAAGTGAACCGAAAGTTACCCGGACAGCGGTAAATGCGAGGTCCTCGGATGTTTGGATGAACTTCAAGAAGCGTGGAATCATATAGGAGGGCTGAACATAGAGATAGACATGAACGATGCTGAGGGACGGGGTGCTGATCCAGGCAACAAGGCCTTCCAAATAGGTGCTAGCGCCGTGGAATGCAAACCAGCGAAGGTTGGGAAGTGTGATCCTGTCCAAGGTCTGACTCGGCTCCCTTTCAACATCACGATCGGGGATTTGGGATTGAAATCCAATGGACAGCCTCTCCAGCTGGGGCATGAGCGAAATGCGGGTTCGTAGATAACTTGGAGGGAGATGGGTGGATACCGGGATATCGAGAAGCGAGAGAGTGACGAGCCCCACGGTAGTTGTGAGTAAGGGTGATCCAATTGGAATGGAAGCACCCCACAGTTTAAGATGACGTAGATTGGGGGCTTGAAACGTTTCAGGAAGGACAACACCCCACCGAAAATCGATATACATTCGTTCCAGAATTGGGAATCGATCACCCATAATCGTGAAAAACACCTGAGTCGACGTATATGGAAGCTTCCAAAATTCAATGCGATGCACGCGATCACGGTATGAAAGTGCGAGCGATATACCCAATCCATCTTCTGCTGTTGGCTCCCGATCAGAGTCATAACAAATGGTGAGTGGTAGAGGTGGTGAACGTGTGATCATGTCAGCTACAGGCACACCATTGGTGCAGTAGAGGTGAAGGTCGAACCGGCGTGGTGATTCAAGCATAAGATTTCGCCAGAGTCGACAAACGTGTGCCAGTTTGTACCACCAACACTGGCGGTGCCACCTTGAAACAGAGACCGCCGCAACTCCATATTCGTCCGCAAGTCGGTAAAAATCAAATATATTGAGAAACACGTCATCGTTTAGGATATGTATAGGTGAGTGTCGTCTATTGCCGTTGAGCCCTATCAACTCGCTCAAGGTTGAGAACAAATCAGATAACACAACTTGAAGGATTTGGAACTCACGACTTGGTTCACGTTGGCCGCTGGCGAGCCTTCTAACGAGGAAAGGATGAGTTACGGTAGGCCAGCAACCAGGCATTTTCAGGGAGGTGAGTAACGACGTCGATGTGGTTGAACAATTCAACGGGTGTAGCAAATGGCGGTGTACGTTACTTAGGCGCCTTGGGCGCTGAGCTATTCCCAGAATGGGCATATTCGTCCTAGCGTGTCGGTGCCTGCGTACACGTCATAACATGCATGACACAGCGCGGATGTGGCAAGTCGAGACGACATCTGCGCAGCGCTGATGAGCGTCCCACAGAGCTGGACGTACTGTACAGACCCGGTTGTAGGTGGAACTTTTCTCTCGTGCGTTGTTTCCTCTTCCAACGATGACCAGCAGAGCACACGCCGTGGCGACGACTCACTGCCTGTTAGGGGAATCTCACAGGAACGGACGGTGCACAGCTATCTGCCTCGAGTACTGCCACGGCGCCCGCACTCACGGGTACTCACGGACGGAAGTGAAGATGAGTTGCTGAATAAGCTGTGGGGAATATCGAATTCGATCTCGATTTGCCTTTCCAGTCGCCGGACCAGAGCCGAGACCAGTACTGTAGCTGTTGGCTGGTCCTCCAAGTGCGTGCGTGAGGAGAGCATTCCTTGGATAGTACGGGCTGTATGGTATGGCGGACCTGTCGTTAGTTTCGGCATTCAACACGCACTGTGCGTCAAGCAGTGCCATGCCTGACTAGGTTGAAATGAGAATAGTCGATGATTGCTGGTGGTTGTAGCAACTGAATCCCCCACACATGCTAGACGATGAAAATGTCATGATGTATTCAGTTATATGCCGTAGGTAGAGTACATGACAAACTATGCTGTAGAATCACCCTGACGGATTCTCTCTTCTCCAAGAGTCTCTTCATCCGCTATGAAGATTATAGCGCCGCCCGCCGACCACGACCTATGCTTCTACGAAATGTCATCTACGCCCCCGATGTGTGCAGTAGAGGTATCCTTGGCGCCAGAGTTGGATTAGGTATGCGTCGGATGGGAGTTGTGGGGTATACAGCGTGAGCAGGGAGTGCTATTTGTGTTGAGGGGCGGAAGTACAAGCTACGGAGCAGAAAGGAATGATACTGCGAACGCGCACCAGGCCCGATATTCCGACATCACCTAGCATGTTTGCAGCACCGCCGCCCCAATAGCGTACTCGCCTGTCGATGGGAGAGGTTTGTGAATATAACCCAACATCGGAGCAGCAGCGCGAGGTCAGTATAAGAAAAACAAATGGTATAATGCGTGTCGCACAACTCAAAGACCAGATGACAGTAGATGATGCCATGGTGACCGTGACCATCCTCGAAGCTGGGACGGTATTTCTCGTCAGTATCTTGGGCCTACTGCGTAGCTGACAATCAGAAAATGTATCTGCGCAGACATATCAGAGGATGAGGGTTGGCATATTTCTCAAAAGCGCAGAAATGAAACACCTGGTCATCGACGTGTCAAAGGCGCCAGGAACAAGCGTCCATAATCCAGGTACGATACCTCATATGATCAATTCGTCATTTGACTTGAATAAAAGCGAATGCTACTGTCCGGATGATTACAGGGAGGTTGCATAGAAGACCATCCCGACCCGACCTCAAAATGTCACGAGAATCCTGTAAGAGAGATGGGTTGCTTTGAAGGAGTCCAGGACAGTGAGTTGACAGAGCTTGAGGACCAAGGGTCTGATGATGATGAAGGCGAGTTCGAACCGCCTACCGAGCCTGAGAAGGCGTCTTCTGATATTAGTGACGGACCAATTGGACACCAAGGAAAAGTAACGAAATGGGGTAAGGGAGGCTAACCGTAAGTAGCCGAGAGGGGGAGCGCTGTATGAAAATAAGTCCCGTTGTTTGATCAGGTTTGTTGCGATTCACAGTCGCCACGTCCGCGTGTGTTCATTAAAGGTTACCTTCACAAAAAAATGGCAAGTCCTCCACCAATCTCGGACGACCGTGACCCTAGCTCGACCAAGACTAGAAAACGTTCGAAGCCATCTGGGCTCGTGAGAGATTTGGACACAATGGTATGTCGAGTGGAAATAAATCGTTGAGTTAATTTTGAGTCTGACCACGTAGTAACAGGTCGCACAAAGTACTGGCCCCAGGGCCAACAAGAGCAAAATCATGCGTACCAAGGCGGTTGCTCGCAAACCTTCTTCGGCAACAAAGGGTTCCATCAGCCACAGGACTCCGTATGAACGCATCACTCCATCCTCAACTGCTGTCGTTGACCCCGCGAAGGATCGCCCAAAGAAAAGAGGTCACCGTGGAATAAAGATTCTCAATTACCGGCCCGATGAGTCCCTTTATGAGGATGAATCTATGGAACGTGAAGCAGCGTTGGCGAATCATTCTACAGAATACCGAGAGCTCTGGCGCCGTAAAGGTCTCGATCGTTACGTAAGTGAGGCCAGTAACTAGGACAAAACTTTGTCGTATTGACGCGGATAGTAGCCCCTCGTCAAGATCGTGAGCGTCACGCCGCTTGTCATGCCGGCACCAAAACGTGTAAAGCGTGAGAAGAAGCCTACCGATGCTAATCGCCCTGCAGGTGCATCAGATGAGAGTTTAATGCGCTCTACCTTCAACGCTGCCTATTCGCAATTCTTGGCGAACAAAAAAGCTGACGACTTGAAGGGCAATCGTCGCGGAGAATCAAGTAAAGCTTCAAGTTCCACTGCTACAGAGCCAAGTATTGCAAACGAGCGTGCATGCCTCCGGGATGATGAGTCCGATCCTGGCGATTGCTAGTGCCTTCGCAACATGCTTTTCTGCCTGATCTTCGAATACACGCGATTGCCATCCCTACCATTTCTTGGACAATTTTCCCTTCCCTCCCACGCTGCTCTCATCCAGATGAATACCCCAGTCGTTACTAGTTGGTTTCTGGACCTTTTGATTGCATTTCATACCGTTCTGCCCGCCCCATTTATTTTTTTCTTTTCCTTTTTTCCGTGCTTAGCAAACATCAATCCTACTTCTTTTGTCCTGTCAGTGCCAAATATGTATCCATCCATGAAAACGGCAGCTGACTTATAAATACTACGTGTGAGCGTCAGTGAGGCAGGCATTTGTATCGAGACGTACTCTATCCCATCTCGAATACAGTTGTTGCAGCGCTCACACCTGAGTCTATTGATCCATTTCCTCGTCCTTGTGGAATGTGAAAGGATCTACCATGCGCAGGCTCACAGGACGCCCTGCTACTTGTCGTTCAATGAGAAATGAAGCAAATGCGTCCCGAGAATCGCGCCCTCCAGAATATTGAATCTCCTTAAGGTTCGGAAGGAATGGTTCTCCATCGTGAGACGGTAGGGAACGGGAGATCTTGTCGACGAAATCTTCTTGGATGTGAATAGCCTTCGCATTGGCGAACGGCCTAAGAAGTTCACGCCACTGTTGTTGGTCGACATCGTTGGGCGATTCTGATGATTGATGGAGCTCCTCGCGAGTGAGTTTGACTTTCTCCACGACAGAGAGCACCGGTGAAAGTGTACGGAAGATTTGCGCAACAGACGCTACTTGCCAGTCGAGATGTTCGCACCCGATCCGTAACCGCAAAGGAGAGTGATATCTCCAAGGCATCACCTCCAGCGAAACGAGACGCGCACCGAAGCGTATCTCGACAGCATTAAACGTGGTGATATCAGAAGATTGCATGAACTGCAAGAGGCGTGGAATAGTAAAAGAGAGTTGATTAAAAAGATAGATTTCGATGTCGCTAAGGGAAGGGGCACTCATCCGAGCAACAAGGCCCTCTAGATATGTGCTCGTACCTCTGAACACAAATAGGTGTAGGGCACTAAGTGTGAATTGGGTGATGATTGGGGACTGGATCAGCTGCCCCTCAACATCACGGTTGGGTATAGGCGATTGAAATGAAATCGCGAGCCTCTCCAACTGGAGCATGAGCGAAAGCCGGGCAATTAGATTGCTTGGCTGGAAATAGGCGGATGCCGGGATTTGCGTAAGCTCGAGCGTGACAAGTCCCACAGCAGTCGTGATCAAGGGAGATCGAATCGTAATGGAAGCGGGAGACAGCATGACATGGCGTAGATTGGGGGCTTGAAACGTTACAGGAAGGATCACTTCTGTCCGAGAATGGATATACATGCGTTCCAGAATGGGGAATTGATCATCCAAAACCGTGAGGAACTTGCCCGAATTCGGGAGCATCCAAAACGAAATACGACGCACGCGATCACGGTGCGAGAGGGCAAGGAGTATACTCGATTCATCTTGTGGCGTTATCTTGCGATCCTGGTCCTCATAAAATATGAGGAGTGGCAGCGGTGGTGAATGTGCTAGCATGTCCGCTACAGGCACGCCATTGGTGCAGGGGAGATGAAGGTCGAGCTGGGATGGTGATGCAAGAATGATATTCCGCCATAGTCGACAAACATGGGATAGGTTGTACCACCAACGTTGGCGGGTCCAAATCTCAGTGGCCATCAAACCGTCAATTTCATCGTCATATTCGTCTAGGTCCGCCAGGTCCAGCCGGTAGAGTTGAAATATATTGAGAAGCACGTCATTATTAAGGATGTGGATAGGTAAGCGTGGCCAATTGCTAGTACTAGGCTCTATTGGTTTCCGAGTTGGTAAGCGGGATCAGGCCACAGAGTTTGGCGACTCACCACTCGAGGCAATTTCACCCAGCCCTCCATTGAAGGGGAGAGAATCCATGGAGGGAAGATAATCGGACATGTCAGACGATTAAGCGTGAGCGACAAGAAGGATGTGGTTGAAGAAAGAGTTGACGGACGGTGGCGCCGCAGCTGCGCTTCAGCGCCTCAGCGTCTGTGCATTGAGCCAATGAGCTGGCAACTACTTTCCTCGTCACCATCGTCGTATCGTGAGCTACACCCACTTTTCCACACTCATCTACGCTTACATTCACGCGCATATAACGCGGACGGAACAGGCAAATACCTCACCACCGATAGCCTGACCTCCCCAGTCTCGTATGTGGCACGTGCACTGCACAAAATAGTCCAGGTGGGCTTCCACACGCAACGTTAACAAGTATTACAGAAAGGTCGACGTACAGAAACTGCTAGATAGAGCCTTTTTGCGTGCGTTGTTTCTTCTCTCTATAAAAAGTGGCAAAATACACATGGTCGCGCAGATCCCGGCATGACCGCCTCGCCACTCCACTCGCCCGCTCTCGCGGCGTTGCGTTACCACCACCACCATGACCTCGACCTCGTTCTCGGAACGTTGGTGCAGGTGTTTAACGAATGTGATTGTGAGAAGTACGTTAAAAGCCGTCGAGGAAATGACTCCGAGATAAGAATATCGATGGCCTACAGGTATGCATAATGTAGGCATCAAAGAATGCAGAAATTTTATACATAGACAATCTGAGGAAGGATACATGTAGTCATTAATACATCTGGCTATGTTGCAACGTCCCAAGACGAGACTGTTTTATAAAATCTGGTGGTCATCAAAAACAGGGGAGTAGGCAGTTGTCACGGTGTGAGCGCGATTAAGATATGGGGTAGTTGTTTCGAGACGTACTTTGATCCAACAATTAGCTCCATTGCTGGAGCATCCACACGCTACAGATGCCAAGGCTTATTGAACATCCAACGATCCAGCAAGCGCAGGCTCACGGGATGGCCCGCTACTTGTCGTTCATTGATAAATCTAAGTGCGTTCCAAGCATCGCATTCTCCGGAATATGCAACCTCCTCAAGGTTCGGAAGGAGCTCCAGTGGTGACTCTCCATCCTTAGATGGTAAGGAACGGAAAACTTTGCTGACAAGATCATCTTGTAAATGAATGGTCTTCGCGTTGGTGAACGGCATAAGAAGTTCGCGCCACTGACGTCGGTCGACATTGTTGTGCGATTCAGATGATTGACTATGCTCTTCGTAGCTGAATGCGACTTGCTCGGCAACGGAAAGCACGGGTGAAAGTGTACGAAAGAGTTGCACCGCAGACGCAACTTGTGAGTCAAGATGGCTGCACCCGATCTGCAAGATGAAGGGAGTATCCAATCTCCAAGGGACCGCATGTAATGAAACGGCAAGCGCACTGAAAGTAACTTGGACAGTGCTACTAGTAAACCGGAGGTTCTCGGATGTTTTGATGAACTGCAAGAGGTGTGGAAAGGTAAAGGGGAGCTGGTTATAAAGATAGACATGGACCCTATTGAGGGATGGGGCGCTGATCCGAGCGACAAGGCCTTCCAAGTATGTGGCCGTACCTTTGAAAAAAAGCTGGTATAGGTTAGGAAGTGTGGTCATGTCCAGGGTCTGGTGCAACTTCCTTTCAACATCACCGTCGGGGATAGGGGATCTAAATCCAATGGATAGCCTCTCCAGCTTGGCCATAAGCGAAAGCTGGGTAAGAATACGGCTTGGAGAGAAATAGGCGGATGTCGGGATATCGTGAAGCGACAGCGTGACGAGTCCCGCGGCAGTGGTGGTAAGTAAGGATGATCCAATTGGAATGCAAGCCTTCCACAGTCTGAGATGGCGTAGATTTGGGGCTTGAAACGTTACAGGAAGGTCCACTTTGGTCCAAGAGTCGATAAACATGCATTTCAGAACGGGGAATTGATCCTCCATAACTGTGACGAAATTCTCCACATGTGGGAGGAAGCAAAAGTAAATGCGACGAACGCGATCACGGTGCGAAAGTGCGAGTAATATACCCGATTCATCTTCTGCTGTTATCTCCCGATCAGTGTGATAATGGATGGTGATTGGTAGGGGTGGTGAATGTGCGAGCATGTCCGCTACAGGCACACCATTGGTGCAGTAGAGATGAAGGGCGAGCCGAGATGGTGACTGAAGAATAATATTTCGCCACAATCGACAAACATGCGCCAGTTTGTACCACCAACGTAGGCGGGGCCATTCACGCCTCAGCAGGCCCTTCTCAACTTCATATTCATCCGGTTCTGCCAGCCGATAGAGATGAAATATATTGAGAAGCACGTCGTCATTGAGGATATGGATAGGTGGGTGTCGTATGGTTCTGTTTAGCCCTATTGATTCTCAAGGATGTGAACAGATCAGATCAGAGACCACAACATGAAGAACTCCGGATTTGAAACTCACGACTCGGTTCAAAACTTGGTTCACCCTGGCCGCCCGCGAGCCTTCTAATGAGGGAAGAACAACTGATGGTAGAGAAGCAACCAGGCATTTTCAGGGAGACGTGGATGTGATTGACTCGGAAGAGTTTACGGTGTAGCAATGGAGGTAGTGTACATGAACGATGCTCCGTCCTCGTGTCGCCAGTGGCGCTGTCTTAGGCGCTGATCTACGTCCAGAAATGGGCATGTTCAATTGTCATGTGCGTGCCACGTGCGCATCATGACACAGCGCGGAGATGCACCCCAGGGCTAGTTCAAGAGGTTACAAGAACTGCCCACTGACACTTTCGTGAACACGTTCTACACAATACGCCAAGAGCGCTTCTGCGCTGCGCTGCTGAGCATCCCACAAAGATGTACGTACAGACCTTTCTACAACAGATGGAAGTTTTTGATGTCCATTGTTTCTTCTCCCAACGATGACCAGAAAAGCACACGTAGCGATGACTCACTGACTCTTTGGAGGCTGGCGTGGCGAATCCGCTGCTCCCGTGTCGTCTCTGCCTTCCGTCTCGAGGGTTGCCCCGACATCCGCAACTCGCAAATGCAAATGAAGACGAGCTGCTCTGGGATATCGAGTTCAACCTCGGAACCTCGATCCGCTTTTCCCCGGAGCGAAACCAATAGCTACTGGAGTTGGAATGAATCCCCACACATGCCAGACGATGAAAATGTATAGAGTACATGAATTCAGATGTACAAAGCATCTCACAAGGTCCCTGAAGGACGGTGTATACTGTGAGACACCACATAGACGGCGAAGTCATGGGCCGCTGGCCAGGTTGTGTAAAGGGCGAATAAATGCGACTAAGATACCAACTAACCACACCATAATTCTGTCGGTCGCAAGGTGCAGTCCCCGGCCCATCGCCACAACTTGTTGGGTCGCGCCGCGCCACGAAAGGGCTGTAACTTGGCTCTCACCGACGCCAAAAAATAGATAGGGGCGGTCCGTTTCTGAAAGGCATGAAGGTACGATGGATATATGATAGGACGAATGAGTCACTCACGAGTTTTTTTGACTACTCGTCCTTTTCAAGTTCGTTCATGCTTGCTGCTGGTTTCACAGCAGTTAGGGCTTGCCAATGACCTCCCTTTCTCTCCTTTCAAGTTCTATTGGGGGATGCAAGGATGGGCGTGGTAACAGACAAATATTGATGTTGATTACTCTACGTCTTGATGACAATGCCTCGTTGCAGTTGGTCTACGCGTTACACGTTGTCGAGTGGCCACCCGACTTCAAGTTCAACAATAAGATTGACTCCGATTCCGAGTCAGACGCACCACTGACACACCTCAATAGATCTCGTCCCTTCGACGCCACCCATCGATAAGCAGACGTTTCAATCAAACAGAGGTAGAGTCGATATAATAAGGACAATGAAGCCTAACTTGAAGTGGTCAATTGAACTAACCACTATATAAACAGTCCTTTGTCCAATCTTACTACAAGCCTTCCGGCGTGGCCATCGACAATCCTAACGTTGCAGAGTAGCTCCTTGTTGAGGTTGATACATCACCGCCCAAGCTAGTTGCTCCGACTCGGAGTAAACCTCCGTCGGAGCATAGGACTCCGATACTTGTGAGGCTCTCTCTTCCTCGTCGTCATTATCGCACTCCATCACCGTGGGCTCGGACTCGGACAACTCCGATTCAGAATCGTCGTCGAACGTGCTACCCTCCTTCTTCTTTCGTTCGATCAACTCGTCTTCCTCGTCCGCTTGGCGCTCCAAGTGCTTTGCCCGCTCCTTCAGCGCCCAAGCCTCTGTCCTCAACCACTTAACCTTCTGTTCACGAAAGATACGCTTCGCATCCCGACGGTGCTGCAGCTCCACTTTCAACCGCGCAGCTTCCAAGTCAACACCAGACCGGATTTTACGGCGGCGGTTCTCCCCGCCCGCATCCGAAGACGCAGTAAATCCCCCCTCCAGCCCCGATGACCGGCTTCCCTCCATCCCATTCCTGGGTCTTGGATTGTCGGGGGTGGAGGGGGGTAGTGGGTTTTTTGGTTGCGGAGCGCGTGGCTCCGCGGCGGCATCCGCATCTGAGGGAAGGTGGCATCAGTGCTCTGGATAAGATTCTCAGTCCGGACTCAAACGCACTTTCTGACGGATCCACCTCTATGTTCTTTCTGCTTGGAGGCCGTGTGGACGGGAGGGGGCGCGGTGTGGAAGTTACCACGGACGACTCGGGCTCATCGAAGGATTCAAACACTGGCATGAAGATGACTTGATCACAATGTTCTACCTTGGTCTTGTCTTTTGAGCGAAGGTTATATCCATGGGTGTTGACGCCAGTCATGTTGCAACAGGACTCGGAAATACGTTTGACCAGGAGAACGAGGGCTTTAAAGGTAAGCAAGAGTCGAGACGTTGGTGAATGTTGAACTGATGTCTGTTGCTCGAGTGTCGGCTTTATGTATTCACAATCAGATTTGTGGCTTTTACTTTGACTAACTTGGAAGTGGTTCAAAATGCCACAATTGTTCCAAGCGAGAATGTCTCGCGTTGACGAGCTGTAGTAGGCCTTAGCGCCTGCGAGTCTGTTCTCCCCGACCACACGATAATCAGAAAATGTTTGTGAAATGTTCTGAACTTGCTTGTTGCGCGCACTAACCCCAGCCTGAGACACACATTGAACTAATCGAAAATCGCAAAAGGCATCAAAACCCGCCAAATTTCTTAGTCAGCACATCATGTTCACAAGCTGTCAATAAGTCGACTACTGAAAAGGAACCAGAGTAACCGTAATAATGGCTCAAGAGATTTTAGAAGCCGCAAGGGACGCAGAGGGAAGGGAGATATAAATTAGAGAACCTGAAGAAGGGTGTGCCATCATACAACGAAATCGAAAGGGTGTATGATAGTCATTAACTTTGGATCCGCCAAAGATACGGCAAGTACCCATGCGGACCCCTATGCAAAGTGAGTATAGATCCATGTTGATTAAGATTGACAAGTTGGGCTACTCAGTGTTGCGATATCATGAATGAAATAAATCCTGGCGGTTGACACGAACAAAAGAGTCGGTGTGAATGTGAGCTCGAGTGAAATATGAGTGGTTGTATCGAGACGTACTGCAATCCTTAAGGCCAGTGCTCCAGCGCCCACATGCACTTAGGCATATCGATCCTCGAACACCGAGCGATCCACAATGCGGAGGGTCACAGGATGGCCTGCTACCTGTCGTTCATTGAGAAATCTGGTAAATGCGTCCCGAACATCGCTTTCTCCAGAATATCCAACTGCCTCGAGGTTTGGAAGGAACTCCAGTGGTGGCTCTCCATCTTCAGATGGTAGGGAACAGAAGATTTTGTTGACGAGATCATCTTGGACATGAATAATCTTCGCGTTGGTGAACGGCCTAAGAAGTTCACGCCACTGACTTCCGTCGACATTATTGTGCCATTCTGATGATCGATAGTGCTCTTGGTAGCCGAATGTGACTTGCTCGACAACAGAGAATACAGGTGAAAGTGTACCAAATATTTGCACCGCAGTCGTAACCTGCCAGTCGAGGTGTACGCACCAGATCTGCAACAACACCTTCCGACTTGGAGGGACCGCATGTAAGGTGAGGCCAACGTCACTGAAAGTTACCTGAAGAACGGTAAATCCCAGGGCGTCGGATGTCTGTATGAACTGCAAGAGGCGTGGAACAGTAAAGGAGGGCTGATGATCGAGATAGACATGAAGTTGGTTGAGGAAAGGGGCGCTGATCCGAGCAACGAGACCTTCCAAATATGTCGCCGTACCTGTGAATAGAAAGAGGCGTAGGTTAGGAAGTACGACCATATCCGGGGTCTGGTGCAACTGCTTCTCAACATCGCGGTTGGGAGGAGGGAAACGAAATCCAATGCGCAGTCTCTCGAGCTGGAGCATAAACGAAAGTCGGGTAAGTAGATAACTTGAAGGGAAATAGGCGGATTCCGGGATGTCGAGAAGCTCGAGAGTGACGAGTCCCGCGGCACTCGTTGTGAGTAAGGGTGATTCAATCGGAAGAGAAGCCGTCCCCAGTCTGAGATGGCGTATATTTGGGGCTTGAAACGTTACAGGAAGGGCCACTTCGGTCCGAGAATGGATATACATGTATTCCAGAACGGGGAATTGATTATCCATAACCGTGACGAACTTCTCCACATTTGGGAGTTTCCAAAGATCAACGATGTGCACGCGATCACTGTGCGAAAGTGCGAGCAATATACCCGATTCATCTTCTGCTGACATCCCCCGATGAGAGCGGTAATGGATGGTGAGTGGTAAAGGTGGTGAATGTGCAAGCATGTCCGCTACAGGCACACCATTGGTGCAGTAGAGATGAAGGGCAAGCCGAGATGGCGATTGAAGAATAGTATTTCGCCACAGTCGACAAACATGTGCCAGTTTGTACCACCAACGTTCGTGGGGCCATTTACGTCTCACTGGCAACTGGCCCTTCTCAGCCTCTAGTTCTGTCTGCCGATAGAGATCAAACATATTGAGAAGCACATCGTCATTGAGGATATGGATAGGCGAGTGTCGTATATTTCTGTTTAACTCTATTGATTCAAGGATGTGAACAGATCAGAGACCACAACGTGAAGGATTTGGAACTCACGAGTTGGTTCAAGACTTGGTCCACGTCGGCCGTCGGCAACTTGAAGCCTTCTAATGAGGGCGGGACAACTTATTGCTGAGAAGCAACCAGGCATTTCAGGGAGACGTGGATGTGATTGAAGAGCTCACGGTGTAGCAATGGGGGTAGAGTACATGGACGATGCTCCGTCCTCGTGTCGCCAGTGGCGCTGTCCTTACTAGTAGGCGCTGAGCTACGTCCAGAATGGGCATGTTCAACTGTTCATATCCGTGCCACATGCGCATCCGGGTCATGACACGCGGAGATGTGCCTCATCGTCTACTACAAACAGTTCAAGAAGTTACAAGAACTGCCCACTGACACTTTCGTGAACATGTTCTGCACAACACGCCAAGAGCCCAGCCTGAGACACATATTGAACTAATCCAAAAAGCGCAAAAGGTATCAAAACCCCCTTTTGCGCGTTGATGTAAAATACACTAACAACATACTACTAGTATCTCCTCTCAAAGTCTTCGCGTGAATCACTTCTAGACGCGGATATCGTTCAGGTGCCCCTGCAACACGCGTCAGTATCAAGGACTTTCGGTGTTCAGGTCCGCGCCGCTGTGACCAAATGCGCGCCACCCGAGTTCCGAATTGGCGCCCAGAGGGGGATCGCCACTGCCAGTGGGATCTCTCCGAGGTTCGATGCGATAAGCCTTGTTTGAGTTGACTTGGGACGTTATATTCGACTCATGGTCCCACCCGCTGCGGCTGCGTAGCATGAATAGACATTTGCGGACTTTTTCTTTCGTTGATGTTGATTAAGATTGAAAAGTTGGGCTACTCGGTGTTGCGATATCATCAATGAAATAAATCCTGGCGGTTGACATCAACAGAAGAGTCGGTGTGAATGTGAGCTCGAGTGAAATATGGGTGGTTGTATCGAGACGTACTTCAATCCTTAAGACCAATGCTGCAGCGCCCACACGCACTTAAACATATCGATCCTCGAACACCGAGCGATCCACAATGCGGAGGGTCACAGGATGGCCTGCTACCTGCCGTTCATTGAGAAATGTGATAAATGCGTCCCGAGCATCCCTTCCTCCAGCATATCCAACCTCTTCAAGGTTTGGAAGGAACTCTAGTGCTGGCTCTCCGTCGTCAGATGGTAATGAGCAGAAGATCTTGCTGACGAGATCATCTTGAACGTGAAAAGTCTTCGCGTTGATGAACGGCCTAAGAAGTTCACGCCACCGACTTCGGTCGACATTATTGCCCGATTGATTGTGGTAGCTGAATGTGACTTGCTCGACAACAGAGAGTACGGGTGAAAGTGTACCAAATAATTGTGCCGCAGTTGTAACCTGCCAGTCGAGATTTCCGCACCAGATCCGCAACAATACCTTTCGACTCGGAGGGTCCGCATTAAAGGTAAGGGCAAAGGCACCGAAAGTTACCTGAACAGCGGTAAATCTCAGGTTCTCGGATGTTTGTATGAACTGCAAGAGGCGTGGAAAAGTAGAGGGCTGGTGAACAAGAAGGACTTGAAGTTGGTCGAGGAAAGGGGCGCTGATCCGAGAAACAAGACCGTCCAAATATGTCCCCATACCTTTGAATTGAAAGAAGCGTAGGTTGGGAAGTACGATCACATCCTGGGTCTGGTGCAACTGCCTTTCAACATCGCGGTTGGTAGGAGGGAAACGAAATCCGATGGACAGACTCTCCAGCTGGGCCATAAGCGAAAGCTGGGTAAGTAGATAACTTGGAGGGAAGTAGGCGGATGGCGGGATATTGCGAAGCTCGAGAGTGACGAGTCCCGCGGCAGTTGTGAGTAAAGGGGATCCAATTGGAAGGGAAGTTGCCGACAGTTCGAGATGGCGTAGATTGGGAGCTTGAAATGTTGCAGGAAGGTCCACTTTGGTCCAAGAGTCGATAAACATGGATTCCAGAACGGGGAATTGATCCTTCATAACCGTGACGAAATTCTCCACGTGCGGGAGGAAGCAAAAGTAAATGCGACGAACACGATCACGGTGCGAAAGTGCGAGAAATATACCCAATTCATCTTCTTTTATGAGCATATTTGTAGAGTGATAGTGGACGGTGAGTGGTAGGGGTGGTGAATGTGCGAGCATGTCCGCTACAAGCACACCATTGGTGCAGTAGAGATGAAGGTCGAGCCGAGATGGTGATTCAAGAATAATATTTCGCCACAGTCGACAAACTTGTGCCGGTTTGTACCACCAACGTTCGTGGGGCCATTTACGTCTCAACTGGCCCTTCCCAGCTTCCTGTTCTGTCAGCCGATAGAGATCAAATATATCGAGAAGAACGTCGTCATTGAGGATATGGATAGGTGAGTGTCGTATATTTCTGTTTAGCCCTATTGATTCTCAAGGATGTGAACAGATCAGAGAAGAATTTGGAACTCACGACTTGGCTCAAGACTTGATTCACGTCGGCCGGCGGTAAGCCTTCTAATGAGGGAGGGACAACTTATTGTAGAGAAGCAACCAGGCATTTCAGGGAGATGTGGATGTGATCGAAGAGCTCACGGTGTAGCAATGGGGGTTGAGTACATGGACGATGCTCCGTCCTCGTGTCGCCAGTGCCAGTGGCGCTGTCCTTAGGCGCTGACCTACGTCCAGAAATGGGCATGTTCAATTGTGCCACGTGCGCATCCGACTCGAAGTCATGACACGCGGAGATGTACCTCATCGTCTACTACAAGCAGTTCAAGAAGTTACAAGAACTGCCCACTGACACTTTCGTGAACATGTTCTACACAACACGCCAAGAGCGCGTCGGCGCTGTGCTGGTGAGCATCCCACAAAGATGGACGTATAGACCCTTCTAACTTACAGCAGATGGAATTTTTTGGCGTCCGTTGTTTCTTCTCACGACGAGGAGCACTGGCAGCAACGCACACGTGGCGATGACTCACGGACTTTTACTAGGAGGCTGGCGTGGAGAGTCCGCTGCTCCCGTGTCGTCTCTGCGTTCCGCCTCGAGGGCTGCCACGACACCCGCACTCGCAAATGCAAGTGAAGACGAGCTGGTGTGGGATATCGAGTTCAATCTCGATCCCCTTTTCTCCGGAGCGAGACCCAATACCTGCTGGAGTTGGAGGCTGTCGCGAGTGTTCCGAGTACGTGCGTGAGGAGAACATTCCGTTCTTGGATATGGGGGCTGTACCGCATGGTGGACCCGTCGTCGTAAGTTTCATCATTCAATACAAACTGTGCGTCGAGCGGTGCCATTCCTGACTAAGTCATGACGAGAATGGTTGATGGTCGCCCAGTGGTAGCAACTGAATCCCCGCAAATGCCAGACGATGAAAATGTCATGACATATTCAGTCATATCGGTAGAGTACATGAATATAAATATACAAAGCATCTCATATGCTGTGAGACACCACATAGACGGCATGTTTCCTGAAATGCATGAAGGTACAGTGGATATATTATAGGACGAATGAGTCACTCACGCGTTTTTTTGACTACTCGTCTTTTTCGTTCTTGCTTGCTGCTGCTTTCACAACCAGTTAGGGCTTTCCAACGATCTTCCTTTTCTCTCCTTTCAAGTTCTATTAGGGGATGCAAGGATGGGCGTGGTAACAGACAAATATCGATGCTGATTACTCCATGTCTTGGTGACAATGCCACGTTGCGGCCTACGCGTTACACGTTGTCGAGTGGCCGCCCGACTTCAACAATAAGATTGACTCCGATTGGCTTGATTCCGATTCAGATGCACCTCAATCTCTTTCCTTTTCCTTTTTTTCGACGCCACCCATCGATAAGCAGACGTTTCAATTAAACAGAGATACAAAGATACGAGTCGATATAATAAGGACAATGAAGCCTAACTTGAAGTGATCGATTGAACTAACCACTATATAAACAGTCCTTTGTCCAATCTTACTACAAGCCTTCCGGTGTGGCCATCGACGATCCTAACGTTGCAGAGTAACTCCTTGTTGAGGCTGATACATCAACCCCCAAGTTAGTTGCTCCGACTCGGAGAAAACATCTGTCGGAGCATAAGACTCCGATACCTGTGACGCTCTCTCGTCGTCGTTGTCATTATCGCACTCCATCACCGTGGGCTCCGAGTCGGACTCGGACAACTCCGACTCAGAATCGTCGTCTAAAGTACCCTCCTTCTTTCGTTCGATTAACTCGTCCTCCTCGTCCGCCTGGCGGTCCAATTGCTTTGCCCGCTCCTTTAGCGCCCATGCCTCCGTCCTCAACCGCTTAGCCTTCTGTTCGCGAAAGATACGCTTCGCATCCCGACGGCGCTGTAACTCCACTTTTAACCGCGCAGCTTCCACGTCAACACCAGACCGGATTTTACGGCGGCGGTTCTCCCCGCCTGTGTCCGAAGACGCAGTAAATCCCCCCTCCAGCCCCCATGACTGACTTCCCTCCATCCCATTGCTGGGTCTTGGATTGTTGGGGGTGGAGGGGGGTAATGGGTTTTCTGGTTGCGGAGCGCGTAGCTCTGCTGCAGCATCCGGATCTGAGGGAAAGTGGCATCAGTGCTCTGCATAAGATTGTCAGTTCAGACTCAAACGCACTTTCTGACGGATCCATCTCTATGCTGCTTGGATGCTGTGTGGACGGGAGAGGGCGCGGTGTGGAAGGCACTACGGACGACTTGGACTCATCGGACACTGGCATGAAGATGAACGTACTCCAGAGAGCACGGGCGAGTCCGGGGAAAAGCGTAGGGGAGTCGAAGGTTCTCGGAGGGATGTGCGTAGGAACAGAACGAATGTATAACGACGAGTGAACGAATGATGAGCGCGTTGGTTTTCGAAGGTGTGATCGGGGCCGGAGCCGTAACGAGCGGGATCGAGGGAACGACGTGGACAACGAGAGCAGCGAGATGAGACTTAGATAGGCAAATGCGAAACGAGATTCTTCTTAGACATTGAGGCAAGCTTAGTGATCCAAAAGTGAAAGGTTTATTGGATGCCCTTGTAGGCCAATGGGCAAGGCCTTTATATACGTTTTCTGTAAGTAGCTCAAGCAAACGAAAGAGGAAGGGTCTTTGAGGACGATGCTGGGATGCGCTGCCCCCTAAGATGTTCTAAAATAGTGTGAAACAGATGATAAACGAAGGAAAAAGGGATGTGAGGCCTCAGCCGAGGAGGTGCTGCATCGGCAACGCTCCGAACAGCCCAGCGTCGCGCACGATGGTCCATAAAACGAGGGTAAGGGGCGGTGGAAGAGTGACAGGACGCTGATAGGCGTCGTCTCGTAGCACCGGTATGATAGAAAAAGGTCTGAAAAGGGGGCTAAAAGATCCAACTAAACTAGAGTAAGCACTGCCAAAAGACTGAAGCGAAGGTCCCAACAGCGGGAGATACTCAATATGCACAAGCCCATACAATACAAGGCTGTCCAACTGATGTCTTCGGATGAGGACGCGTCGGAGTCGGGGATCGAGGTGATGTGGTTTTGGCGGAGAGGCGCGACGGCGGGTTGAACATGTCGAGGCGTCCTAATCGGGTCGATGTTGTTTAGGGCAGGCGTGAAAACGAGTTCGAAGACGAGATTCGAGGGTGCCGGTAAGGTCCACCTTACAAAGACTTGGTCACAATGTTCTACGTTGGTCTTGTCTTTTGAGCGAAGGTTATATCCATGGGTGTTGGTGCCAGTCATGTTGCAAAAGGACTCGAAAATAAGGATGACGAGGAGAACGAGGGCTTTAAAGGTAAGCAAGAATCGAGACGAGTTTGTTGCCCGAGTGTCGGCTTTATGTATTCACAGTCTCATCTCGCTTATTTTTTTAATTGGTCGCGACCAATCTGTCATTTGTGGACGAGGTATACCCAGATATTTGTGGCTTTTACTTTGACTAACGTGGAAGTGGATCAAAATGCCACAAATTGTCCCAAGCGAGACAAGGGAAGGCCCGATTATGGGTTTGCACTATGTAACTTGTTTTCCTGTTCATGTCATATTTTTCAATGTCGATGTTTGAATCACCAACAGCCGTCTCGCGTTGACGAGCTATTGTAGGCCTTAGCGCCTGCGAGTCTACTCTCCCCGACCACACGATAATCAGAAAATACTGTCAAAGGTTCTGAAGTTGCTTGTTGCGCGCACTAACCCCAGCCTGAGACACATATTGAACTAATCGAAAAAGCGCAAAAGGCATCAAAACCCCCTTTTGCGCGTTGATGCAAAATACACTAACAACATACTACGAGTATCTCCTCTCACAGTCTTCGCGTAAATCACGGATATCGTTCCCCGCACATCGCATCAGTATTAAGGACTTTCGGTGTTCAGGTCCGCGCCGCTGTGACCAAATGCGCGCCACCCGAGTTCCGAATTGGCGTCCAGAGGGGGATAACCAGGATCGCCACTGCCAGTGGGATCTCTCCGAGGTTCGATGCGATAAGCCTTGTTTGAGTTGACTTGGAACGTTCTATTCGGCTCATGGTCCCACAGTTGCAGCTGCATAGCATGAATAGACATTTGCGGACTTTTTCTTTCATTGATGTTGATTAAGATTGACAAGTCGGGCTACTCAGTGTATCAATGAAATAAATCCTGCCGGTTGACATGAGTGTGTGAATGTGAGCTCGAGTGAAAGATGGGTGGTTGTATCGAGACGTACTTCAATCCTTAAGACCAGTGCTACAGCGCCCACACGCATTTAGGCAAATTGATCCTCGAGCACCGAGTGATCCACAATGCGGAGGGTCACAGGATGGCCTGCTACCTGTCGTTCATTGAGAAATCTGGTAAATGCCTCCCGAGCATCCCTTCCTCCAGAATATCCAACTACCTCAAGGTTTGGAAGGAACTCCAGTGCTGGTTCTCCATCGTCAGATGGTAATGAACAGAAGATTTTGCTGACGAGATCATCATGTACGTGAAAAGTCTTCGCGTTGGTGAACGGCCTAAGAAGTTCACGCCACCGACTTCGGTCGACATTGTTGCCCGATTGATTGTGGTAGCTGAATGTGACTTGCTCGACAACAGAGAGTACGGGTGAAAGTGTACCAAATAATTGTGCCGCAGTCGTGACCTGCCAGTCGAGATTTCCGCACCAGATCTCCAACAATACCTTTCGACTCGGAGGGACCGCATGTAAAGTAAGGGCAAGGGCACTGAAAGTTACCTGAATAGCGGTAAATCCCAGGTTCTCGGATGTTTGTATGAACTGCAAGAGGCGTGGAACATTAAAGGAGGGCTGGTGGTCAAGAAAGACTTGAAGTCGGTCGAGGAAAGGGGGGCTGATCCGAGAAACAAGATCTTCCAGATATGTCCCCATACCTTTGAATTGAAAGAAGTGTAGGTTAGGAAGTACAATCATATCTGGGGTGTGGTGCAACTGCCTTTCAACGTCGCGGTTGGGAGGAGGGAAATGAAATCCAATGGACAGCCTCTCCAGCTGGGCCATAAGCGAAAGTTGAGTAAGCATATAACTTGGAGGGAAGTAGGCGGATGGCGGGATATTGAGAAGCGAGAGACTGACGAGGCCTACGGCAGTTGTGAGTAAGGGCGATCCAATTGGGAAGGAAGCCGTCTTCAATATGAGATGGCGGAGATTGGGGGCTTTAAACGTTTCAGGAAGGGCCACTTCGGTCCGAGAATAGATATACATGCTTTCGAGAATTGGGAATTGATCCTCCATAACCGTGACGAAATTCTGCACATGTGGGATGAAGAAAAAGTAAATGTGACGAATGCGATCACGGTGTGAAAGTGCGAGCAATATGCCCGATTCATCTTCTTCTGTAATCGCCCAGCGCATATTCGTAGAGTGATAGTGGATGGCGAGGGGTAGGGGTGGTGAATGTGCGAGCATGTCCGCTATAGGCACACCATTTGTGCAGTAGAGATGAAGGGCGAGCCGAGATGGTGATTCAAGAATAATATTTCGCCACAGTCGACAAACATGCACCAGTTTATACCACCAACGTTCGTGGGGCCATTTACGTCTCCACTGGCCCTTCCCAGCTTCCTGTTCTGTCATCCGATAGAGATCAAATATATCGAGAAGCACGTCGTCATTGAGGATATGGATAGGTGAGTGTCGCATATTTGTGTTTAACCCTATCGGTTCTCAAGGATGTGAACAGATCAGAGACCACAACTTCAAGTTGAAGGATTTGGAACTCACGACTTGGTTCAAGACCTGGGTCACGTCGGCCGGCGGCAAGCCTTCTAATGAGGGAGGGACAACTTATTGTAGAGAAGCAACCAGGCATTTCAGGGAGACGTGGATGTGATCGAAGAGTTCACGGTGTAAGCGCCCTACTACGTCCAGATTGGGCATGTTCAATTACCACGTGCGCATCATGACACAGCGCGGGGTTAGACCTCATCGGCCTCATCGTCTACAAACGATCATCTACAAACTATTCAAGAACTGCACACTGACACTTACGTGAACACGTTCTACACAACGCGCCAAGAGCGTGTCTACGCTGCGCTGGTGAGCATCCCACAAAGATGGACGTACAGACCCTTTTACAGCAGATGTCAGTTTTTGGTGTCCGTTGTTTCTTTTCCCAACGATGACCAGCAAAGCACACGTGGCGGTAACTCACGGACTCTGGGGAGGCTGGCGTGGCGAATCTACTGCTCCCGTTTCGTCTCTGCCTTCCGCCTCGAGGGCTGCCACACACCCGCACTCGCAAATGCAAGTGAAGATGAGCTGCTGTGGGATATCGAGTTCAATCTCGATCCTCTTTTCCCCGGAGCGAGACCCAATCCAAAAGTAGCACGTGCGTGAGGAGAACATTCCGTTCTTGGATATGGCGCATGGTGGACCCGTCTCGTAAGTTTCCTCATTCAATACAAACTGTGCGTCGAGCGGTGTCATGCCTGACTAACTGAAGTCATGACAAGAATGGTCGATGGTCGCCCAGTGGTGGCAACTGAATCCCCGCACATGCCAGACGATGAAAATGTCATGACATTCAGTCATATCGGTAGAGTACATGAATATAAATATACAAAGCATCTTACAAGGCCCATGAAGGACGGTGTATGCTGTGAGACACCACATAGACGACATGTTTCCTGAAAGGCGTGAAGGTAGGCCTTAGCGCCTGCGAGTCTACTCTCCTCTCCCCGACTACACGATAATCAGAAAATGCTGTCAAAGGTTCTGAACTTGCTTGTTGCGCGCACTAACCCCAGCCTGAGACACATATTGAACGAATCGAAAAAGTGCAAAAGGCATCAAAACCCCCTTTTGCGCGTTGATGCAAAATACACTTAACAACATACTGCTAGTATCTCCTCTCACAAAGTCTTCGCGTAAATCACTTCTAGACGCGGATATCGTTCAGGTGCCTCCGCACAACGCGTCAGTATTAAGGACTTTCGGTGTTCAGGTCCGCGTCGCTGTGACCAAATGCGCGCCACCCGAGTTCCGAATTGGCGTCCAGAGGCGTCCAGAGGGGGATAGTCAGGATCGCCACTGCCAGTGGGATCTCTCCGAGGTTCGATGCGATAAGCCTTGTTTGAGTTGACTTGGAACGTTCTATTCGGCTCATTGTCCCACCGTTGCAGCTGCGTAGCATGAATAGACATTTGGGGACATTTTCCTTCGTTGATGTTGATTAAGATTGACAAGTTGGGCTACTCTACTCGATGTATCAATGAAATAAATCCTGCTGGTTGACATGAACGTGTGAATGTGAGCTCGAGTGAAAGATGGGTGGTTGTATCGAGACGTACTTCAATCCTCAAGACCAGTTCTGCAGCGCCCACACGCACTTAGGCATATTGATCCTCGAGCACCGAGTGATCCACAATGCGGAGGGTCACAGGATGGCCTGCTATCTGTCGTTCATTGAGAAATCTGGTAAATGCGTCCCGAACATCGCTTTCTCCAGAATATCCAACTACCTCAAGGTTTGGAAGGAACTCCAGTGGTGGCTCTCCATCGTCAGATGGTAAGGAACAGAAGATTTTGCTGACGAGATCATCATGTACGTGGAACGTCTTCGCGTTGGTGAACGGCCTAAGAAGTTCACGCCACCGAGTTCGGTCGACATTGTTGCCCAATTGATTGTGGTAGCTGAATGTGACTTGCTCGACAGCAGAGAGTACGGGTGATAGGGTATCGAATAATTGCGCCGCAGTCGTAACCTCCCAGTCGAAATTTCTGCACCAGATCCGCAACAATACCTTTCGACTCGGAGGGACCGCATGTAAGGTCAGGACAAAGGCACCGAAAGTTACCTGGACAGCGGTAAACCCCAGGTTCTCGGATGTTTGTATGAACTGCAAGAGGCGTGGAAAAGTAGAGGAGGGCTGGTGATCAAGAAAGACTTCAAGTTGGTCGAGGAAAGGGGCGCTGATCCGAGAAACAAGACCTTCCAGATATGTCCCCATACCTTTGAATTGAAAGAAGCGTAGGTTAGGAAGTACGATCACATCCTGGGTCTGGTGCAACTGCCTTTCGACATCGCGGATGGGAGGAGGGGAACGAAATCCGATAGACAGCATCTTCAGCTGCAGCATAAACGAAAGTCGGGTAAGTAGATAACTTGGAGGGAAATAGGCGGATGGCGGGATATTGAAAAGCGAGAGAGTGACGAGCGCCGTGGCACTAGTTGTGAGTAAGGGTGATCCAATCGGAAGGGAAGCCGGCATCAGCATGAGATTGCGTAGATTGGGAGCTTGAAACGTTTCAGGAAGGGCCACTTCGGTCTGAGAATGGATATACATCCATTCCAGAATTGGGAATTGATCACCTATAACTCTGACGAACTTCTCTGAGAGCTTCCAAAGGTAAATTCGACGAACGCGATCACGGTGCGAAAGTGCGAGCAATATACCCGATTCATCTTCTTCGGTAATTGCCAGTATATTTGTAGAGTGATAGCGGATGGTGAGTGGTAGGGGTGGCGAATGTGCGAGCATGTCCGCTACAGGCACACCATTGGTGCACAGGAGATGAAGGTCGAGCCGAGATGGTGATTCAAGAATAATATTTCGCCACAGTCGACAAACCTGCGCCAGTTTGTACCACCAACGTTCGTGGGACCATTTACGCCCCCACTGGCCCTTCCCAGCTTCCGGTTCTGTCAGCCGATACAGATCAAATATATTGAGAAGCACGTCGTCATTGAGGATATGGATAGGTGAGTGTCGTATATTTCTGTTTAGTCCTATTGATTCTCAAGGATGTGAACAGATCAGAGACCACAACCAAGTTGAAGGATTTGGAACTCACGACTTGGTTCAAGACCTGGGTCACGTCGGTCGGTGGCAAGCCTTCTAATGAGGGAGGGACAACTTATTGTAGAGAAGCAACCATGCATTTCAGGGAGACGTGGATGTGATTGAAGAGCTCGCAATGGCGGTAGTGTGCATGGACGATGCTCCGTCCTCGTGTCGCCAGTGGCGCAGTCCTTAGGCGCTAACCTACGTCCAGAATTGGGCATGTTCAATTGCCACGTGCGCATCATGACACAGCGCGGGATTGTACCTCATCGCCTACAAACAATTCAAGGACTGCCCACAGACACTTACGTGAACACGTTCTACACAACACGCCAAGAGCGCGTCTACGCTACGCTGGTGAGCATCCCACAAAGATGGACGTACAGACCCTTCTACAGCGATGGAAGTTTTTGGTGTCCGTTGTTTCTTCTCCCAACGATGACCAGCAAAGCACACGTGGCGGTAACTCACTGACCCTTAGGAAGCTGGCGTGGAGAATCTACTGCTCCCGTGTCGTCTCTGCCTTTCGCCCCGAGTACCACCTAGAACAGCAGCTCAAGTACGGCCTACCGACGCCACGTCACGAACACATACTGCACAAAACACCATCAATGTCTCACAAATATGGACGTACAGGGGATACCAGTGGTGATGACTGACTGATTCTTGGAGGATCGCATACGTGCCGGTGCCGCGTGACCCCGCCTTGCTGCATCGCATCATGCCGCCACCCTTGGTACCGCCACAAAGATCATGACTATGCTACTGTGAGCCATAATCGAGGTAGCCACATCCTTGGTACCACGAAGAGTTTGCGTCAAACGTGAGTGTATGGTACTGTAAGGTGGACCTTACCGCCAGCCTCGAATTTCGCCTCAAACTCGTTCTCGCGCCGGCCCTAAACATCATCGACCCGATTAGGACGCCTCGACATGTTCACCCGCTGTTGCGCCCTTCCGCTAAAAACACATCACCTCGATCCCCGACTCCGACGCGTCCTCATCCGAAGACATCAGTTGGACAGCCTTGAATTGTATGGACTTGTGCATATTGAGTATCTCCCGCTGTTGGGACCTTCATTTCAGCCTTTGGCAGTGCTTACTTTAGTTTACTTGGATCCATCTTTTAGCCCTCTTTCCAGACGTTTCTATTATACCGGTGCTACGAGACGACGCCTATCAGCGTCAGGCCACTCTTCCACCGCCCCTTACCCTCGTTTTTCGGACTATCGAGCGACATTGCGCGCGACGCCGGGCTGTTCGGAGCGTTGCCGATGCAGCGCCTCCTCGGCTGTGGCCTCACATCCCCTTTCTCTTCGTTTATCATTCGTTTCACACTATTTTAGAGCATCTTAGGGGGCAGTGCATCCCAGCATTGTCCTCAAAGACCCTTCCTCTTTCGTTTGCTTGAACTACTTACAGAAAACTTATATAAAGGCCTTGCCCATTGGCCTAGAAGGGCATCCAATACAACCCTTTTTACTTTGGATCACTAAGCTTGTCTCGAATACTAAGAAACTTGTCTCGTTTTCGCTCTCGTCGTGCCTCGTCTCTCATTTTTCGTCTAACTCCACTCGTTACAGCTCCTGTTGGAAATCGACCCTGGCGAGATGGACACTTCGGCCGAGCTAAAATTAGTCCAGATTGGTGATTTTAATATAGCACATTATAGTACATCTACTGCTACTTATGGATGCTCTTATGGCCCCTTATGGGCTACCTTTTGCTACTTACAGTGCTTTCCTGAACGTTCTCAAGTAGTTTACACACATACACATGTACAATCCCCCCCCTCGGGGGGATATATTAGCTGTACCTTTGTTACACCAATATTAAGGCTTTTGCCTCCGGGCTCAAATCTCAACAGCTCCGGCTACTACTACACATTTTGATTACCCAACGCGTCCGACGCTCGTCCCTTCCCGATCCAGAAAGTCTTACCACGCTCGTCACCTTCGTTC
>QLPA01001311.1:3364-16815 GCA_003313945.1 Lactifluus pinguis
GGGGGGGGGGGGGGGGGGGGGGGGGCTGCAGGGGTGGTTCCGCAACGGCAGTGTCGCAGCGCAGTGTCGGGACAGCGGCGGTGGCGTTGGGGCAGCAACGGTTCCGCATGGGCAGCGGCAGTGATTTCGTGCTGCTCGCAAAAGCGATGGGAGTGCACGCCATTCGAGCGAGCAACGCGTCCGAGCTACCAAAGAAGATATCCTTGAATACGACGGGGACAAACCGGTGCTGTTGGAATGTGTCGGCGGCAGCGGCATCGGGGAAGCAGAGACAGCATCGGGGCACGTCAGAGCAGCAGCGGTGGCAGCGGCGAGAGGAGATGGCAGGGGCGGCACAAATGGGGGGACCTGGGGAACACTTTGGGGAGACATCACGCGAGCGCACCAGTCGCAGGCGTCAGGCTTCGAACGGTCGCAAAAGCGACGTTCGAGAGACTGTGACGCCGTGGAATGTCCACGCGTAATGACCCCCCGCAGTTCCAGCGGGTGGGGGAGGCTCTCTCACAAAGGGGATGCCGGAGACGAAGGGAAATGAGAAATCAATGTAAGCAGCCAAAGAAGAAAAAATCATGACGCACCAGCATGTACCATGCTAACAGGCAGTCAACAGAGAAGTGACGGCGACAGAGCCTGAGGGCGAGTTGCAGTGGCAACAAAGAGGACGCGAGAGCGGCGATGACAGAGGGCGGGCAATGGCAATGACAGTGGCGAGGGTGAGGGCGAGGGCGTTGGAAGATGATGAAAAGGGGTGAGGGCGTCGGAAGATGATGAAAAAAAAGGTGATTAGCAGTTTAGAACCAAAGAAATCATACACACCAGGTCTAAAATCTCGGCCTCCTCACTCCTCAGCTTGCCCACTTTGAGGAAGTTATGTTGGCAGCGGTGGCAGTGGTAAGGTGGGCGCGAATATGACCGGTCTAGTGAGGACATCAACAGCATGCGGCGGCGGGGGCAGCGTCCACCACATAGGCTGAGCACAGGCGCCCCTCAAGCGCACTGGCGGCGGCGACGATGGCGAGGGTGACAGCGAGAGCGAGGGTGACGGCGAGGGCAAGGGCAAGGGCAAGGAACAGTGGCGAGGGCAAGGGCATTCTTGACAATGAATGTGGTGACGATGACGACGACGGTGACAGTGAGAATGGTGCGCGACCACAGTTTTGTTGTGCAAAGTTCAAAGTCATCTCACCGTCAGCCAG
The DNA here is from genome assembly GCA_003313945.1 of Lactifluus pinguis. NCBI lineage: Eukaryota > Fungi > Basidiomycota > Agaricomycetes > Russulales > Russulaceae > Lactifluus > Lactifluus pinguis. The sequence goes on from QLPA01001311.1 coordinate 4,561, forward strand.
GTGTAGTTGTGACATGTGACATGTGACCTACCCGCAGACCGGGGTATGAGTTTCATGGCCTGCGGGTCTGGGGTAGACCAGGGTACAGGAAATGAGACCCTTACCCCTACCCGCAGTACCCTTACCCGCAAACCCTGCGGGTTACCCGTACCCGTGTCCTTCCCTACTATCAACCACCGCTTCACCACAGTTGTCCTTTTTTTTTCCCTTTCATACAGGCTATCGGGGCTCTTACGGGGCTCACAGACTCAGCCTCAGTGGGCGTCAGAGTTGAAGTAGTCGCAGCGGAAACAAGCCTCTGCGATTGGAGGTGGTGGGGTGGCGGCGGTGGGTCATGGTTGAGGGTGAGGGGAATGGCATTGAATACGACTATCCTGTCGATGTCGGTGAAGTTCCGTGTATTCTGTTCACTACTATTTGTGGGCTCGTGATTGATCACCTTGCAGTAATTTGTGAATGATGGTTGCGACTACTAATGCTAACACTAGATGACGATAACGAATTGGACTCGTTCCCCAATGTCCTCATGCCTGTATCATACATCCAACGTACAGTAGATAAAAGGCCTTGCTCAATGGCCTGTAAGAGCATCTAATAAATCACCTGTCAATTCAGATCACTCGTCTGCTAAGAAGTTAAAGTCTCGTTCTCGCTTTCTCGTTTCTAAAATCTACTTTTTGTCTCTCCCTCTACGTCCCGGCGTTGCGTTGCCTCGTGCCTCCGTTCCGAATCGTGCCGCGGGTGTCCTCGTTATCCCGGCGCTCATCCTTCTGTACCGCCTTAATTGGCCCCTCTGCTTCTCTCGAACTCGCCCATGTTCCCAGGAGCTCGTACAACGCATCCTGAGGTGAGGTGAGGTGAGGTGAGAAAGATAATCAGAGAACAAAATGTATTCATACCCAGCCTGAATTCGACCAATTTCGTCCCGAATGCCACAAATGTCATCCCGAATTACACCAATGTCGTCCCGAATGCCACCAATTTCGTGCCGAATTATGTGCCGAATTACACCAATGTTGTGCTGAATTACACCAATGTCGTGCCGAATTTCGACAATGTCGTGCTGAACTTCCTCCATAGCGTCCTGAAGTGCGTTGAGCTGCTGTGGCACTTCTGCCAGCTGCTGTTGCATGGGAACGCCAGGAAAGGGATCAGGAGCATCCATAGACAAGGGTGTGACGTCACGCAAGATTATAAGTCCAGTCTGTATTTAAGATGGGCGTCGCAATTCTCGTCAACATGTGAGATGGTCTGATCGAAGGTTTTTTTTTTTTTTTTTAGAATCTGCATTTATATATATATAGCGCAATATGTTCACAAAAACAAAGACGCGCTCGATCTCGTCACGAGCCAGTAGCTAATGAGTCCATCTAGGTGGAGTGTTTGGGGACATGTATTTAAAATGTGAATGTGAGGGATGTGTGGCTGAGTGAATTGGGCCCGTGCCCTAACGTTTAGCCATGGTCCTCCAGGACAGCTCGTCTCCTCAGGCGTACGCAAGCTTGTGTCTCTTCAATGAATTGGGTCAAGGCCTCCCCTCCTATTGTTGTGCCGAAAATGATGTTTGGGGAGAGTGTCGGCGTGGCTTGGCGGAGTATGCGGTCTCGTGCGTTCTCGAAGCGGGGGCAGTCAAAGATGACATGGCTGGGTGTCTGGATGTCCGCGAGGCCACATTGGCAGCCATGTGGGTCCGGAGCGCGAGGCCAGTGCCTCGCGTTGTATTCGCCTGTGAAAGCGTGTTCAGTAAGTAGTCTGATGGCTGTGCAAAAAACTGGCCGGGCGGCATTTGCGATCCCCAGCATGAAGTCTGGGGGTTGGCCCGATGGGGGGTGGTGTAAGGCTCGGTAAGCCGGGTTGCGTCGGGGATCTTCTAGCCAGATACGCTCCCATTCTACCAGGGCCTGGCGTTTGGCAGTGATGCGGAGCGCTGCGATGGTGGGAGGGGAAGGTTGGGTCAGGGGGGCCAGCTGGGCGGCCTGGATCGCGATTTCTTGGAGTCGCTTCAGTGGGCCGAAGCTTGCCATGCCTGGGACCCATTTGATGGTAATCGACGTGTTGTGGTGGTTGAATAGGATGTCTGCGATTGTGTCACAGATGACCCTGCATGTTTCAGAGTTGTCATGCCTAATGGTGTTTAGGCACCATGGGATGATGTGTTGGTCAGCCGTGTAGATGGTGATCAGGCGAGAGGGAGAGGTAATTAGCAGGTTTTTGGCCTCCAGCGCCGCATCGGCTAGGGCCTGGAATGCCGCATCTCTGTGGGAGGCGTCAGGGCCTAGAACTGTGGCCTTGGAGCTGATCTCTCGGTTGTGTTTGAAGCTGACCAAGGCGCCTGTCCATTGGGGTTGGTTCGATCTTGGGTTTGTGCCCAATGCCCTGCAGTAGATGGCCAGATGGTCGCTCTGGCTCCGGTGTAGTCTTTGAATCTCGTTCAGAAGGCGTCTACGGTCCGGTCCTTTACACCAGTTGTTGTCGATCGAGAGGCGCTCAGAGGGGAGAGTTTGCCTCCGCCACGGGGGTTGGTTCAAGGATGGCGGGGTGCGGCTGGCCGTCGGGACCCGGCGGCTTAACCGGCGTATGCAGGTGTCGGGTGCGCGGGTTGGAGTTGGGTAGGGCAACGGGATGCCGCTGCCTCTGGCTGTGGCCCACGGGGGGCCGACTGATCGAAGGTTTGTTAAAGTAGAAGAATTGTCGACAGATTGGGCCAGAATAAGTGAAACGTAGTCCAAGAAGGAATAAGGAAGTCACATTTCGTTCGACAAGTGGCGGAGAATGATTTTCGGGCATTTCTGGGTAACCCCGAGGGGTTGATTCCGACAAGTATCCGTGTTACACCGAGCCATAGTGGGTGATATATTTGCCCTGAGAAGGTGGTGCACTTCCTAGCCAGGACAAGAACCCGCGAGCGCGCCACCTTCGTGGAATGTTCAGCGACGTGACAAAGACGATCATAGTAGACGTTCCATGAAAGCTTTCTACGTGCCTATGCTTTTCTGGATTCTCTTCCTACCAAGATCCTTCAATTCCGGGGAGGGAAATCAACCCCAAAGACGTGGACATGCAACTGATCAAGAAGGAATGTGGGTTGTTGCTTCCTTCGCGTTTTTGCGATTCAGATCCCCCAGTCATTGCAGGCCGCCGAAACGCGGGAAGAAGTGGAAAAAGTGAAAGTTGCAGATCGCATCGCAAGCATCGGCCCGGGAAACCAGACGCGACGATCATCGACTTCTCGTTTTGTGGCTTCGTCCAACCCCTGTCTTCGGGCGGGCCGGAACCGCACCTTCTCAGGGGTGCCAGTGCTGATTTCAACGTCGAATCGCCATTGAGCTCGCTTGTGCGTGATCGATTGCGAGATGCTGTCCCTCGGGGGAGGTTGACTTCTCTCCGCGCAGACTGAGTGGCTTAGTAGGGGACTTGGGGCGTCGTGGTTTCGCCCGAGAGCGACTCGGAGGCGCGTTGCTTGAGCCAGCAACAGCGGTTTGGACCCTTCGAGATCGGCAGCCTCTCCGGACAAATTAGAGGCCTTCCGGAATGCCTTGGCCTTGCTCGGGAGAGTCTCGGTCGGTGGTGCTGGCTTTGTACTACTGATACTGAACATGGGTGGACGCGGCAACTTCAACTCCTTGAACTGAGCGAGCATGGTGTTGTGATCTGATATCTGCCGGCTGACTACTTCTGTTGCACGCTTCAGTCTGTCCGGGGGACGTCGTGGGAGGTGAAGTGTCAAGGGCGTTGCGGTGCTGGACGGGGAGGGGTCTTAGGCTTGTAGAGGCGCATTGGAGTGCTTATGGGGTGCTAGTATGGAGATAGTATCTGACGAAATGAGAGCTGGGAGAACGAGAAGGAGACATGGTACCTAACAAGGACACCATTCCAATTCCACCCCAGCGGTCAGGATCACAATCTCGGTTTCTCCCTATGTGCCCCTACTGGTTTGACTCAATAACTTAGTCAGAAAATACTATTGAGTAAGCACGATGCAAGAGACAGGCCTTCTGTAGCAGAATGCGTTACCACTTATAAAAGTCCAAGTGGTAGCCTAGGCCTTGGAACGCGTTTAAGTTCAGCTCGTCCTCTCGACATCTACAAAGTTTATGTTTATTGCTTCACAGCCGCAGGTTAACATAATATTACTGGCTGGGACGAACCAAAAAGGCTCAACGGATGACCAGCAAAGGACGTGAAAGTGGACGAGAAACCTTACGTGTGCCTTACGTGTACGAGCGTGATTACAATAACTTGCGAGCAAGGTAACAAGCAAGGTAACTTATGACTCAGGTCGCTGCACGCCTTCGCCCTGTCACGAAGAGCAGCCTAGAACATCTTGTCAAGTTTGGGTGGCTGGTCTGAGAGGGGAAATTACGTTGCTCCTTGTTTGCAAGCTCAATAAAATGATAACGCGAGACCGAGATACTGGTTTCTGAGATCATCCGAGCAGCGGGACACATTTTTAAGAAACATCTTATCAGCTTTAGTTATATCGGTAACAGGACAATAGGTATTTTGAGATAAAAAGACGTAACCAAGAACGACTCGATTTAGATACCATGGTATACTGTAACCCAATCAAACCCGTGCACAAAGTTTGCCAGTTCAAGCCAAGTTTCGTATCTGCCTGCAATCCAGACGGTATTGGACCTATGGAAATATGGTCGGTGAATCTGGGGAACCCACAGAATAAGTTGTCCCTCTTCCCCACACATCCACCCATCATTATTAATTAGAAACTTGTTCATAAAATCGACCTTCTCAACATCTACTCTGACCTTCTTCAGACTAATCGTGAGATCCCGTGAGGCTGTGATGTCCGGCGAGGACACAATAGAGTCGACAGATTTTGAGCATCCGGAAAATGGCCTTGCTAATGCTCCCATCGGAGTATCCCATAGGCGGATCGTGTGATCTTCCGAGGCCGAAGCAATGCACTGCCCGTCTGGTGAGAATGCGACACAAAACACCCGACCGGTGTGCCCTGTAAATGGGCACGCTATCGCCTCTCCTGTCGCGGAATTCCACAGGCGAATCGTGCGATCGTATGAGGCTGAGGCAATACGTTTCCCGTCAGGCGAGAACGCGACAGAATTGATCCTATCTGTATGTCCAGTGAATGGTGCCGCAATGGCCTCTCCAGTTGCGGCATCCCATATGCGAATTGTGTTATCCGCCGAGGCCGAGGCGATGTGCTTCCCATCTGGAGAAAATGCGACAGACAAGACCGACTGAGTATGTCCAGTAAACGGGTCTGCTATGGCCTCTCCTTTTTCGGCATCCCACACACGAATTGTGTGATCTCGAGAGGCCGAAGCGATGTACATCCCATCTGGTGAGAATGTAACAACATAAACCCGATCGGTGTGTCCGGTAAATGGGTCCATAACGACCACTCCTGTGGCAGCGTCCCACATGCGAATGGTGCGATCACTTGAAGCCGAAGCAATATGTCGCCCGTCTGGCGAAAACGCGACTGACCAGACTTCATCAGTGTGTCCGGTAAACGGACCTGCTGCCATCTCTCCTGTTATGGCGTCCCACACCCGAATTGTGCGATCTTCGGAGGCCGAGGCAATGTGTTGACTATTTGACGAAAATGCAACCGAAAAAATCCGACCGGTGTGTCCAGTAAACGGGCCCGCTGCGACATGTCCTGTTGTGGCATCCCACACGTAAATTGTGTGATCGTATGAGGCTGAGGCAATGCGCTGGCCATCTGGTGAGAATGCCACAGCATAGGCCCAATTGGTGTGTCCAGTAAATGGGTCAGTTACTACATCCGCCGTGGCACGCCACACACGAATCGTGCGATCGAACGATCCCGATGTGATCCGTTGTCCGTCTGGAGAGAACGCAACAGAAAGGACCTGATTGGTGTGTCCAATAAGGGGGCCTGCTACAACTTTTCCTGTCGCGGAATCCCACACGCGGATCGTGCCATCCAATGAGGCCGAGGAAATGAGCTGCCCATCTGACGAGAAAGAAACAGAGGAGACCCGATCGGTGTGTCCAATAAATGGCCCCACTACGTCTTCTCCTGTTACAGCATCCCACACATGAACCATGCAATCAGTTGAGGCGGAGGCGATGTGCTTTCCGTCCGGCGAGAAAGCAATCAAGCGGACCGAGGCAGTGTGCCTGGTGAACGGGCCGGCTACAACCTCTCCCGTGGCGGCATCCCACACGCGAATTGTGCGATCTGCTGAGGCTGAGGCGATGTGCCTCCCGTCTGGCGAGAATGCAACACTACTGACCCATTTGGTGTGTCCAGTAAATGGGCCTGCCACAACGGTTCCCTTGACAACATCCCATACGCAAATGGTGCCATTTCCCAAGGCCGAGGCGATGCGTTCCCCGTCCGGAGAGTATGCCGCAAAAATGACCATGGCGTGACTAGTAAACGGGCCTGCTGAGATCTCGCCTGTTGTAGCATCCCACACCCGAATAGTAGCATCCCTCGAGGCCGAGGCGATGTGCTGCCCGTCAGGAGAGAATGCAACAGAGCGGACCGGAGCGGTGTGTCCGATAAAGGGCCCCGCCAAGAGCTCCCCTGTTGTGGCATCCCACACCCGGATTGTGCAATCGCGCGAGCCTGAGGCAATGCGCTTCCCATCCCGTGAGAACGCAACAGAGTCGACTGGTTCTTCGTGTGCATGAATCGTCATTTCCAAGGCGGGCCAATGAGATAACTGCCCGCGTTCCAAGCACAACGTATGGGGGAATAGATGACGATAATGTTTGAGTATGTGGGAAGAAGATGGCGCGAATGGTAGCGCAGAGATGTAGATATGGGGTGCGCTCCTTGCCATGGGCATCCCAAAGTACCGCACAAACGCGGACGCATCATTCACAAATGCCAACAAATTCTCCACAGTTTGAGAAGCCTGTTGCGATTTTATGAATTTGTCACCCAGGCCTTTTTCAATGATAGGAAGCACACACCTTCCCCTGGTCAGACTGCAACCATCTCTCCAGCGACGACAATGCTGGTAAAGCGACGCTCACTTTACTCTTGATGCTGAGCACTTCTAGCCAGAATGGAAACTTGGTCTCGAACAGGGATCGAAGTTTCGTGAAGAGGTCATGCTCCAAAGCGACATGTTCTAAATGGTGGTCCAAGTAAACGCAGGCATACGATAGGGCAGGTGGGATGTGTTTGGAGATTCGAACTTTAAAGTCCAGGACATCGCTGTTCGCAAGGTATGATGACTCGAGTTCGCAAATGTTAAACTTGAGCTTGCCGATCATCAAACTAAGGCAGGAATGCGCCAACTGACGATGGGCATCGTCAAGGTCCACATAAAACATATCGCTCTTCTTTCTGGTCAGAAAGTCACGGAATGATGTATGGAGAGGAACGATGGGACGCGCTTGATCCGATGAAGTCACGTTACTCAGCAGCGAGCCGAGGTGACGGAGCATTTCAAGAACAGAGTCAGAATCCTCGGCATCATCAATGGGGGCATGGCGACGCAAGGCGATTAAGGAATGTATGGAAAGCGGTTCGATTGCGGCGAGAAGCTGTCCCATGACAGAACGGAATAGAATCTGCGCTTCTTGCGGTAAGAAGTACCCCTCGAGGATTTCTTTGTATAATTTGTCCAACGGATCTTGTGCCCTGCGATCTTGAGAGTGTCCTAACAGGCGCTGAACACACTTTTTCTTGCTAAATCCAAAACTAGCAGGAGGGCTATTTATGAATCCAGATGCAGCAGCAGCCCATTGGAACAAGCCCTCTGCCGCCTTTGCTAGCTCAGCACCATGGTCGTTGAACACGTCCCGAGGGAGTTTCTTCTGTAGATACAAGCGAATATCTTGCTCCGTCTTGGCAGCCAGCTCAGTGTCATCCATGTAGAGCGTATTGACAGAAGACGCTTTTGCGAATACAGGTTCGACGCCGTCTTCGAGCCTTGAGGTGACGAATACGCGAAACTCTGATGGGAGATCGACAAGATGTTCAGCAAGAAAGGTGTGTAATCCGACTTCGCCAATTGCATCTCCGCTTTCATCCAATGCGTCGATGACGACGAGAACCGGAACAGGTAGCGATAGGTTCTTCAGCGGTTCAACGAGGAGGGATTCGAAAAGTGTGCGATAATCTCGGGAATTGCGAAGAGAAGATTTATCCTTGATAACTCTCGCGAGGGCGTGTTTGAACGCAACATTACGATCGGAGAGGTCACGAGCAATCGTCGTGAAGAGCTGGTAAGCTTCTTGCTTGGACTGCTCGCTCCGCAAAAAAGTGAAATAAGAGGCAAGATACTTGTCGTCGAGGCGACGTGCAACCTCGTGTGCAATTGAAGACTTCCCCGTGCCAGCATGCCCAATGAGAACGAGCCCACGTTTAGATCCCGGATCCTTGACCCACTTGACAATATGGTCCAAGAAATCTTCGCGTGTGCCTGGAAGACATCGCCTCTCATCACCGAATTGCCAACCTCCCCTATAAGGCAATTCTCTGATTTTTGCGTCCAACTCTGTGTGGCCCTTATCAGACCGACGATCTTATCACCACTAAAGTTACGTACCAGCCTCCATTACAGTAACCTCGGTGGTTATAGCAGCATGGGTGAGGAAGCGGTCTCGCAGTCGGATGAGGTTGGTGCGATACTGTGCTATTTTGCCATCAACTGGGCCGAAGATATTCTTCAAAATCCGTTTTCCTGTACACCACATGTTGGTAATGACCAACGAGAGAGACCAAGACGACGTACCAACTTGAACGTCCTCCGCATACGATGTGATAAATTCGGCACATTCGGTGACACATCTCAACATGTTCTCTAGGATCTTTGCTTGCCTAGACTCTGGCCTGATGTCTCTTAACGTGTCTGCCTCTTCCGTAAATTCAAATGCATCGACCATTGCCTCCAGTAGTATTTGGACGTTATCGTCACGCTGAACTTGCCGTAGCAAAGCCTGGAAGCAAGGTTAACAATGCCCCATGTCCTGGGAAAGACACGGACGCGTACCTCGGGTATCTTTGAGAGCGTGGCCCATGCTAGACTGGCACAAGGGTTAAGCTGAACAACGAAAGTTAACTCAGGGACGAGTTAACAAAAACAATACTGGGCATACTGCTACAATTGGACTGACAGTGTCCATCACCCACTTGATAGCATTAACAGCATTTTTCCACGTAATCATCGCATCGATGGTGTCGACAGCTTCTTGGGCACGACGGATGGTGTCACGTGACATCGCGATCTGGCTTCCTGATACTTGCTGCGCGGCAGTACCACTCTCAATGAGACTCGTAGCACCCACTTCAGTCACAGGGATAGCAACTGTAGGGTCTGGGGTGTCGACTACTCCAGTCGTTACTGACGCGGCGATCATTAAGGATACTGTGGCTGACTCCCGGGTCTGTGTATTACGTCCGGCGTTGCCAAGAACGATATCAAGTTCTTCATGTAGGACGCTCAGCTAGAAAAATAACGAAGGATTCCAAGAAATAGACGAACCATCTCGGGGTTCACAGGCGATCTCCTGCCTGCCGATAAGGATGTCCGTTGCCATAGTCTTTTTCGCGTAAAGAGATATCGTGATACGGGACGATGGTCGTACTGCGCTGCAGGAGATTCAGTTGTATGCAGGGAAAAAAAAAATCAGGACATTTCCTACAAAGTGTCGACCTTCTCGTTCCATTCCACACGCCGTTGAGCCGCGCTTCGGACAGATCGTGTCTGCCATGTTCTCCCCCCGTAAGTCACTGTAGCGTAAAATCGTCTATGTCTCCAAAGGAGGGTTTTGAGACGGGGAACGTTGTGCGCTCTGAGGACTAACGAGACCAAAACGTTTTTTTAGTAAAATTGTCAGAGCGGGATCATAAAGATACGTTACCGGTCACTTGGAGACTTCGAGGAAGTGAGCTTGGTTGCGTTTCGCTGCTGAACTGAGCGCGACTGATGGACCCTTCTCCAGCGGTTGAATTCGGGATCATCATTTAGGGAGTGTCCTTAGTTACGGAGGCAACCCTGCACCCCGTGTCTCACACGTTGCACCGAGGTTGCATCTTGTGGGAAACAAACAGCACACGCCATTGACACGTTCCGAAGCCCTCTTGGCCACTGGCAGGCACTGTTCGCCAATCAACATTGTCGGCTTTCTCCATGTGTTTGGAACGGTCGGCGTTCAGGATGAAGCGTGGTTAAGAAAACTGGGATAGTTTTCAATGTCACAGAACTAGGAGAGAGAGGAGCTGGATAAACTCAGAATTATTTACCAAAGGTAAATTCTGCTGGCGCTTTTTCGCAAGCCGTCGATAGCGGGCCATCACTCACGTGATGCCTGTTATGATTTCCGGCCCTTTCCGTCAAATGGGGTCAATCTCCGAGGAGCCTTCATCATATCTCCAGACGAATTGATTATCTCGCTCCCACACGTGAAGTGTATCTCGCTCCCTGTGCACATGAAGTGAAACTAACCCATGAGAGGTCAATCAATTGTATGAGCTCTCTCTTTCTCTTCATAGACTTCTGCATACTAGAGTCCGGTGTCGCTTCCAACGACCCGGAGCGTTCTCGAACAGGCACCCGGACTTGAAGGCAAAACCTTGGATGTGTTCACTCTTGAGGTCAGCTAGTACTTACGCGCGTGAATGAAGCGTGGGAGAAGCCGGTGACGGCAATATTGAAATCATGATGTCAGGCCGTGGCTTCCGAGTCTCGACTCCGAGAACACGACCGATTCGGAACACCAGAGCCCATGCAAGATATATGGTTTTCGTGTGGCGTGGAACGTATGTATGTATACAGTAAACTCGAACCAAGTTTAATGTTTTGTTGATTGGTTCCCGTATATGGCTAGAGACAGACAACGTAATAAACGGTTGCCACACCATACAGTCCACCCAACTGATAACGAGTTTTCCCCTGACTTGCTTACATTACATGAACTTAACATGACACGGAGGAACTGACACGGAAAACACCTTTTAATATTCTCTGCATGGGTGGAAAAAGAAAAAAGAAAAAAAAAGACAGCTAATTCACAACATGATCAAGAAAAAAAAAAGATGTCTGCTATACTACGAGTACTACGGATATCTCGGGATGATGGGCGATGAGATGGATGAAACGATGTGATCGGGATTTGATGATGATTGATTGGTGGGTAACTAAGTACGGTAAAAAAAAAATCGATGGATGCGTTGATTGCGATTGCGAGGCGAGGTGTCAAGTGAACGTGCGGGGTGGGTTGGGGGTTTGGGAAGTAGGGAAAGAGGAATTTTCCCAAATTCGAGAGGCATAGCATTATGTTTTGTTTGGCCTAGTTGTTGTGGTGCGAATTAAGAGAAAGAGAGGGGGGGAGGGGGTATTGTCTTTTGTTTATTGTAAATATATCAAAAACGAGTGACGGTGGGTTTGAGGCAAACGATCGACGAGGCGCAGGGCGACAACTAGGCCGGCTGGCGGAGGTAGAGAATAACATACGCATATGATGCGGACCCAAAAGCTGCAATTTAAAAAAATAAAACTCTCAGTCCCCGAGCCCAAGGATGTCGGCGGTGGGCGAGCAAAGTGACATCGTGTCACGCAAAGATGGCGACGCAGACGATAAAGGGAATGTATGTGAACAACGAGACGACGGACATGATCCGACAACGAAATCGCCAAGACCGTGCGTCTATATTGATACAAATGAGACAAAACAAAAAAACCCTTCGATGAAGAAGCAAACGCACCAAACTCGATCTGCGGATCGTCCAACGGCACCGCCTTTTCCGTATCAGTCCCCCCAACGACCCGAGTCTGCGGTACACGCCACAGCGCACCGACCCACCATAACGGAAAGACCACGAGCGCAAAATAAAATAGCCAAGCCTGCACTGGCGAGCCATCCTCCTCCTGTGTACGAAACCGGAGCGCCCACGCAGTCTCCATCTTTCGTGGGGGACGGTGCGGATCGCGCATGTGGTACGCTGAGGAGGGGGGGCCAACGGAGGGCGCGTGCGGAGTCACGAGAGCGCTGATTGGGATCGAGCGCTGAGAGAGTGATTGACGTCGTCCGCGCTCTGATGAATAGTCTGGTGGACCGACGCCCGTGCCTGCGCCTGTGCCTGTGGAGGATGGCGCGCGAGCGCGCGACGAGGCACGGGAAGAATACGTGCCTGTGTTGTGAGCCGTTGGTGGTGCAGGCGAAGGCGATGGAGCGGAAAGGCGAGCGCGTTTGTAAGATGACGGCGCGGAAGCGGTATGTGCACGCGGGGCAGCAGCAGCTGCTATTTAAAAAAAAACACGAGGCAAAAATTAGTATTACATA
>QLPA01001311.1:16846-41183 GCA_003313945.1 Lactifluus pinguis
AAATTAATATTACATAATTGAGCGTGGGGGGGAGGGCGAGGAATGGAAGGAAAAAAACGTGGAACGCACCTGGCACGGCAAACGTGGCCTTTTTGGAATCGGGAGGAGTGATGTCTACGTCGTCGGCCTTGCGCTTTCCCTTTGCATTTTCTGAACGTACAGGCGAGGATACGGGAGTCGTCTGTGCTGGAGCAGTATCTGATGCGGTGGCAACAGCTGCAACGAGGGAGAAAGAAGGCATTGGTGTAAAGGCAGTGTTCGATGGCGATGACGAGGACGCGATCGGGGTAGGCGATGGCCTGGCGCTGGATTTGAGGGAGCTCCTCAGGGGCTTCTTGTCGCGCACGCGAGAGACATCTTGCTGCATTCGGACGACTTTACCAGATATAGATACGTTGGGCTCGTGGTCGTATAAGTTAGAGTTTACGGGGTCGTGAGGGTGGGCTGAATCAAGGGGGGAGAAAGAAGAGGCAGGAATTGACTGTGAGGAAGAGGAAGAAGAAGAGGGAACTGAGAGAGTAAGCAAGCTGAATGATATTAGAGTCCACTGTACTCGGCTCACTACATGAGGCAGCTGCCGTGGGAACAGGAACGTCCCCCTTAATTCCAATTCCCGCGGCTACCTCGGCACGACCTTGGCCTTCTTGGTTGCCTTGCTCGTTGCCTTGCTCCTCACTCTTGTTTATCTTTGTCTTGAAAATGTGTTGTACCCTCGGAAGACTTCGATAAGGTCGTAACGACTTTTCAAATGTGAATTTGTCTTTTGTCACTTGGACATTGTTCTTCACACCCACGCTCCTAGCTCGCTGTGGATACGTTGCTGTCTTGGCCCGGGAGCTCAAAGCAGGGTGGTCCAACGGCGGCAACGGTGGCGGAGGACTGGGCACATTGTGGACCTCAGGGCTCGGATGTCCGAGCGTGCGAGTCGAGTCGAACCCGAGCTGGCGCGCGACGGATTTCGAGATGCGCTTATAGCTGTTCGAACGGGCCGTTGCTGCGGGCGTACGTCTGCCAGACGAAGACTGGGAGCTAAGTCGCGGCGTGTTTTCGTGCGGCGACGAGTGAGTGCTGGCCGTTTTGGATGACGGACCGGAGGAATGTTGCGAGTGGGCACGCCGTGCGCGCCATGCAGACGGCGATGGGGATGCTTGCACACCAAATTCATTCAGCGATGGCGGTGGAGCGCGACGTCTGCCGAACGTCGACCAGGTTCCAAGGCGCTCGATGAAACCCGGCGCGCTAGGTGGGGTGTGTGCTGAGGAACCACTCGTCGAGTTATGGCTCGCCTTTGGTGAGGAGTCGTCATCTCCCCTGGCAGAAGGTAGTGAGAGTGCATTTGGTTGGACCGTTTCCAAGACAGGCATGATTGGATGGTTGCTTGAGCTTGTTAAGCCTCGGCGGATAGGTGGTGGGAGACCGTGGCGGATCGTTGTTAGAAATTCATCTGGCAATAGATCAACGTCTGGGTAAATCTTTTGTCTCACGTGTGCGGATTCTCGTATTGGTGGCTCGTGGAGTGGTTGTTCTCCGTCTGCTCGCCCAACGCTTGTAGGAGGAATGGCTACTTGGGTCGACTGTTCCACCGCGCGTGTCCGTAGGCGCGACAGAATAGAGGGCATGGAGTAGCCTGTTTGCGAGTTGGCGACGATTAGATCCTCGTGGATCTACGAAGAAGGTACGGACAAAGTTACTCAGGTGTGATCCTCGCAAGCGATATCCGCGTACCTGTGGACGACCCCAAGGGCTCTTTAAATGGCCTGCGATGTTTTCGTCAGTCCGCTCCGAGACAAAACTGGCCCATTTTGGAACTCTCGGATTACTACGGTCCGCGCTTCCTTTGGCCTCTTTCTTCTTTACGTGTTTGTTCATCCGTAAGTTCATTGTCCGTCACTTGGAAACAGAAAGGCAAAAGCTGACACTAAACATCTCAAGTGCTTCCTTTTCCCTTTGGATCTAAGTTAACTCATCTCGGTGATTGTATGCCGCAAACCCAGGGGCGCCTATTTCAGGTACTGGCCCACGTCTGACCAAGGGGTCAAGTGGCCGTTATGCCACGTATAGCTTGCCATAAATCAATCTTTGTCCACCTGTCCATTATGTCCGAAAGATGCCTCGACGGCCACTTCTTCCCGTGCACGTGGGCGGTGCAAAAGAAGTTTGGCACAGATAACTTGGTTTTGCTTCTTATTACCATTCCTTCGCCCGCTCTGAAAGCGGCGGTCGTTGATACGTTGATTAAACTACCGCCGTTTAGCATATTTTGACGTCTGATAAGCTGTTAAGCCAGAAGTGTGCGTGATGCGATGGTCTGTAACGTCACAGTGTGACACTGTTGTGACGCACTCGCTGTGTTAGGGCAAAGCCACCTTTCACCCACAACCCGAATCAACCACCACACCTGTTCAGTCAACTCTCAGTCAGAGGCCCCATTTTTCTACCATGGACAGACTCGAATCTTTGGGGAACACACTCTCCAGCTTGACCCTTTACGACATCAAGTCGATGTACACCCAGGTATATCCCATCGTCTTCCGAACGCCCTATTCCGTCTGTACTCATTTTGGTACCTGTTATGTAGGCAAAGAACGTCGTTCTCAATGTCAGCGAGATGGAGGCCAAGGTACGGGAGGCGACGAATGACGACCCTTGGTATGTCAGGTTTTACTTGGTCCAAACCATGGGGTGGGAAAAACGCTGACCCGCTTCATGATAATCAAGGGGCGCGAGCTCGACGCTGATGCAGGACATCGCCCAAGGGTATGTGTGCTACTCTCTTTCATACTTTACATTGGAACATTGACTTTGACATGGACCAACCAGGACATTCAATTTGTCCGTCTTTGATTTTCTTTTGGCGCGCAAAGTTGTGACGTGATGTCGTTCCCCATTGCAGCCAACATTTCAATGAGATCATGCCCTGTATCTACTCTCAATTTATGGAAAAGGAGGCTCGTCAGTGGCGGCAGATCTACAAGGTACGCCACGGCTTGATCACCGATTTATTTAGCTCATGGCTCTCACAGGCTCTGCAACTACTCGAATATCTGGTGAAACATGGATCCGAGCGCGTCGTAGATGATGCTCGTTCGCATATCTCCACTCTCAAAATGCTGCGTAGCTTCCATTACATCGACGAAAAGGGGAAGGACCAGGGCGCCAATGGTAATGTCTCCCCGCTAGCGATTTCCTAACTATTCGTCGAACACTCCCCCGTTTATTCTATAGTGCGGAATCGCGCAAAGGAGATCGTCGAACTTCTCGCCGATGTCGAAAGAATCCGTCAGGAGCGTAAAAAAGCAAAGGCGAATCGTACCAAGTACGTCGGTACTGGTAATGATGGATTCTCTTTCGGCAGTGGCCGTTACGGAGGGTTCGGAAATAATGAAACCATGGGGAGCTACAGTGGTGACTATGGGGGGAGCGCGAGCGGGTATGATCGAGGTGGGTTACTGCCTCTTTTTGGAAGATTGTCCTCACTCATAATCAATTTACAGATGGTGGAGGGAGCAGCAGCGGGTTTCGAGATTCTACTCCGAGGAGGACCGACTTTGAGGAGTACGACGCTGGCGATGATGAGACATCATCCCGCCAGACGACAACCACCAGTGTGACCTCCCCGACAGTTCCATCGACTCGTTCTTCTTCAATAAAGTCAAAAACTGCAGGGAAAGCACCGGAGCCAGTGCCCGCACCGGTCGTGAACTTACTCGATCTTGATGACACGGACACTGGGGCAACAATGGGAGGGAGTACCTCCATCTCAGCTGCGGCGACGAACAAGGCGCTCCCCGCACTCGGACCTCTCAATAGTGGTATGCTATCTTTTTATTATCGTCGAGATTAACATGCCCACATACACGTAGCAGCTGGCAGCGCCGATGATGACTTTGCAGATTTTCAAGCGGCGCCACCTTCGCCACCCGCGACTGCGACCGCCACCGCACCCTCGGCCATAGCACCTGTCAAGGCCCCTGCCAAGCCAAACCTCATGGACCTCCTCGCATCCGGCGCCCCCTCCCACTCCCCTGCCACGCAGCCCCAGACTTTTGGTACTTTCAACACTCTGCTCTCGCCTTCGTCACCACAGGCGCGTCCCAGCTCAACTCCAGCGAGAGCAGTCGGGTACAACGCAACACCGGTCATGAGCCCCATGTCCTCGCGGTCAGCAACAAAATCTCCAATGAGCGCCGGGACCACTTCCTCGGTTACGACATCCGCTACTACTGCTACAAAGTCGAGTGGCGGTGGGTTTGATGACCTGTGGAGCATGTCACTTGGCTCGGCCACGGCCAACAAGCCAGTTGGACCAGGTGGTAAGAGCATTCGGGATCTTGAAAAGGAGAAGGCCCAGGCGGGGATCTGGGGCGTACAGAATCAGACACCATCGTTGGGTGGCGGTTTTGGGTCGTTTGCGAAGCCCGCGGCTCCGAGCGTCGGAGGGAGTGGTGCACCTCCCGGGGCAGACGACCTGCTTCTGTGAGTTGCGGTTATTATAAACTACGGGTGTAGATTTTTTTTTCGTCTTTTTTTTTTCTTCGTTCCATATTGGCTGCGTGTATGTGTTCACTCGCTTTTTGGTGCGCTTTATGCCTTAGTACAGCGATATCATCCTATTTTTTTTTCTATTTCTTTCGGGTGTTTTTCGCGGCTATCACAGAAGTGGAAACTGAAAGAAGAAAGAATGGGCATGTGACGTCCAATTCATTTTCCGTGCTTCTAGCATGACTCTTTAGTGAATCATTCGATGACCGTGACCTATGCTGTATTCGATGTCATTCAAATGCTATCGTGACATAAAACGACGCAGAGCTTAACTTCCTTCCTTCCTTCCTTCACCCCCAAGGACAGAGTTCACTCTCCTGGGCAAAAAGTAACGAGGCAAAACTCAAAGCCATGCTGCCCCACCCCTTCAAAGCCTTCTCCGTCATATTCCTCGTCCTCCCATTAACCAACGCGCTCTGGCCTCAACCTCGCCATCTCCAAACTGGCCCACCGAGCTCTGTGCTGCGCCTCGCTCCCTCCGACTCGCTCACGATCTCAGTCGATGAGGTGCCCAATGCGCCCGACGATCTCATCGCTGCCGCTCAGCGCACGCACGCGCAGTTGTTCAGCGATGATTTAGGTAGACTCGTGCTTGGGCGTGGAGTAGATGATTTAGAAGCGATATCGGATGGCGCGCCAAGGCTCAGACGACTCGTCTTGCGACTCACCCACACGACGACAAACACCAACACCGGGAGCACAGGTACTTTGGGATCTACCGTTGATGATCATGATGATGCGGTGGTTGTGGTACAGCCCATCGAGGTGGAAGCGAGGTTGCCTATTGGGATGCGCGATGAGGGGTATAGTCTTGTCGTACCCGCAGACGGAAGTCATGCGGTGATCAAGGCCAACTCGACACTTGGCTTGTTTAGAGGTCTCAATACGTTCAGTCAGTTGTGGTTCACGGTACAAGGAACCGTTTACACGATCGGTGCGCCCGTGGAGATTCAGGATTCACCAGCTTATGTACGTGCATACATGCGATCCCGGGCGTCATCTGACGTTTTGGAGATGATGTTAGCCATATCGGGGATTCATGTTGGACACGGCGCGGAATTTGTACGTGTTATGTGTTTTCTTTTGGTACTTTGCTTGTCAAGGGCTTATGATGATGCGCAACGTAGCTTCCCAGTATCTGACATTGAACGCACGCTTGACGCAATGTCATGGGTCCATGTATGTCCTTCACATTTCTTGAATGTTTGTCAGTGGGAACTGACAGACAATGGCTGTTGCAGATCAATACGTTTCACTGGCATGTTGTCGATAGCCAGAGTTTCCCACTTGTCGTACCCGGATTTACGGATATCGCGGAAAAGGCCGCATATAGCGCTGATGCGGTTTACACCCCTCAAGACGTCGCGCATATCGTGTCCTATGCCGGCCAGGTGCGTCCCCCACTGTTCACATCATCCTCCATTGAACCAAAATTGGCGCTACTATAGCGGGGAATTGATGTACTCGTTGTATGTGGTATTGCAAGAATAACAGGGAAGGAGGTTAATGTACGTAATAGGAAACTGACACGCCCGGGCATACCTCGGCCATCTCGAAGGCGTATCCGGAGCACATCGCGTGCGCCGAGGCGAAGCCCTGGCGTACGTACGCCAACGAACCGCCCGCGGGACAACTGCGCCTCGCCTCTCCCGCAACGATCGATTTCACAGCCAGTCTGCTGAGTGCCGCTGCGAAACTCTTTCCCTCGACATTGTTCGCTACTGGTGGCGACGAGATCAACACACGGTGTTACCAAGACGATCCGCAGACGCAACAAGATCTCGCTGGAAGGACGCTCAATGAAGCCCTGGACGTGTTTACACAGGCCACGCATGGTGCGCTCAAGAGTCTCGGAAAGACGCCGGTCGTGTGGCAGGGTGAGCTAGATGTTTTATGGGTCTGTTCCATTCCATCGGCGGGATTCTCAACTCTCTGGATGGGACACAGAGATGGTACTCAGCTTTAATCTGACCCTTTCTAACGACACGATTGCCTTGTGTGTCTACATTTCTTTCTCTCCCACACACCATCTCGAAAGTTGATGGGTATTGATAGGGTTTGGATCTCGTCTGAGGATGCGGCTGCTGTTGCTGCCAAGGGATTCCGCTTTATCCACGCGGCATCTAATTCGTTCTATCTGGTAAGGTCATGCACGAATCTGCCTTAAACCCCTGCAATTTTTATAAATTTGCGTGTGATATAGGACTGTGGTGCTGGCGGCTGGGTGGGAGATTATCCCGCAGGCAACAGTTGGTGCGAACCCTTCAAGACATGGCAGAACGTTGCGTCCTGTCCCCCTTTTTTCACGAGCACGCGCTTATTAATCCCTTCCCTCTGAAGGCATATACATTCGACCCACTGGCGAATCTGACCTCGGAGCAAGCATCCCTCGTGCTTGGCGGTCAACATCTCCTCTGGACCGAACAATCCGGACCAGAGAACCTCGATCCGATCGCGTGGCCGCGCGCAGCTGCATCTGCTGAGGTGTTCTGGACGGGTCCTGGGGAAACGATAGTGCGGCGCTGCCGCGGTTGCACGAGCTCGGATATCGGTTTAGGCGGCGTGGCGTGAGGGCCATATCGCTGCAGCCTGAATGGTGCGCGTTGCGCCCGTTTGCGTGTGATTTGAACGGGTAAATGGGATCAGCGAGCTCTTGGACTGAATTTGAGGGGGAAGGGGATGTGTATGTTCCTCTCTATTATGTTAGACCGGGAGTTGCTGCAGTAATGACGAGGTGATTCGACAAGGCGATTCCAAAGGAACGTTGCATTATTTCAAGCAATGGGTCATCACGATAGCGAGTCTTTTGACCGGGCAGTGTTCGTGCCAGTGTTTGCTGCCAGCATCGGGGATAGCCGAGATAATCTGAACGTTCTCACGGTTGCTTCTCGAAACTCCGGCTTGCGTAGTTCACATCACAAACTCCCTCCTAAACTCCCTCCGTATCGATTAGCTATACTCACATTAGATTTTGCACCGCTCTCAAGCATTACCTTAGCGCGGGTCCTCAAAATCCCGGAACAGTCTCAACCGCCTATCAACGTCAGATCATCGATATGCTACCGAGTGGGACCCTTCATGTGACAGGTACGTGTCATACGTTTTCTCACTGACAAACAAGTGAATTTTTGTCTACCTGTCAGTCCTCAGAGCGCATAATCTTCCACGTCTCAAGACCCTCGGAATCCTTGCGAAGCAGAGAGAATATTTTGTGACTCTGACTGACGGAGAGAAGACATGGCAGACACGATCCGTGCGGAGCGTGGCTCAACGGGTGGAATGGAACGAGACTGTCAACACCTTGTGAGAAATATCGCCTTTTTGTTTATTCTTGTGTACGATTGAGTCTCCCACAGTTCCGTACTGCAACTCTCCCGAATTACAATATCTCTATATAGAAAAAAGGCTACGACGACAAACATTCTTATTGGAAAGCAGGAGATTGTTTGTGAACCCCGTCGCGGTCAGTCTAATTCATGGAATTTTTTATTAATACACCTGGCTGATTGTCGTACATGCAGAACTTGAAGTCATTTTCCGTAGTTCTGATGGACATGCTGGACACCCAGCAGAACCGGTCACGGTCTTCTTGATGGTCACCGTGTCAGCAAACACGAGTTCCTCTCTGACAGCGGCAGTCAACACCCCGAGCCCTGCAGCAGCCGATATCCATGAATCTGAACGAAGTACTGTGCGTCCTGCTGCCCAAACTAACGCTGAAACCATACAGCTCATGTCAGTTATTGCCTCTTGACTGTTTATCCAGGGCGGCCTTCCTATTGAGAGCAGTGCTCTTGTGCAACGAGTAGAGGAGATCGAGACCGTGACAGAGACGCCGCGGACTACTCTCCGCCGCGCTGAGGAAGCGATCAATAATATCAATACAGTAACAACATGGAAAAGTGCTGTTACCGTCATCAAGCGGGTGATGGACGCTGTCACTCCAATCGCAGCAGTATGACCAGTATCATTCTTGTCCATCCATTCTGAGCTAACTCCCGTTATTCAGCTGAACCCTTATGCCAGTCTAGCATGGGGTCTGCTCTCGAAGATCCCCGAGGTACGTCTCCTTGTCTTGTCCTAGGACATGGGGCACTCACTCTTTTGTGTTCACTTCTGCTAGGCTTTGCTACAACAGGTTCAACGTGACGATAACGTCCAGACGCTACTTGCGGCGATACGGGATTCCTTTGAATTTGCGGAAGAGGCGGACACTTTGAGGAACATCAAGCCAGAGTCTAGGCAGGCGAAGATCCTGGAGGAAATGCTAGGATGTGTGTCCGAATCTGCCAAATTTATCAGATCGTATGCGGAGGATGTGAACCTTGGTATGTCGTCTTAGCCTCTCTCGTTAGTCATCGCAAACTTGTAATTTGTAGGCAAGCGTACTTTGAAGAATATTGTCGGCCAAGTGGATGGACAAATAGATCAGTATCGCACCACCCTTGTCCAGCTGCGAGAGAGTTTCCTTTCTCGTGCTGCTGTCACGACAGAGATTGCTGTGCTAGAAGCTGGTACGTACTTGCGGTGAAAAGGTTGTCGGATTGTCAATCTGACAAGTGGGACACAGAACTGGATATGAGAATCAGAGAATTGCCTTACAAGGGAGGGTGGCGATTCGGTGATGAGAAGCGTTGTCTTCCAGGCACACGGAAAGATTTCCTGGACCATATAATCGAGTGGGTCGAGAATCCCAAATCTCAACGTGTGCTTGTCCTCCTCGGACAGGCAGGCACGGGAAAGTCTTCAATTGCATACGAAGTTGCACGTCACTTCGACGACAACTGTCTCGGCTCTTACTTTGCTTTTCTGCGAAAGGAGCATTCGAAAAGCGAGGCTTACCAGCTGTTCACGACAATCGCTCGCGATCTTTCGTATCACAATCCTGCCTTCAAACTTGCACTTTGTCGGGTGCTTAAGGAGAAACCGTCGCTTTGTGGTGCGCGAGACTATCGTGCACTTTTTGAAAGCCTTCTCCTCGAACCGCTCAAGGACATGCCACTTTCTCGACCGATTCTTGTCGTTATCGATGCATTGGATGAAAGTGGTGATGCAATTGGCAAAACCGGATTACATACGTTTCTCGCAGAACATCTCGTCCACCTCCCAGCCCAATTCCGCGTATTCATCACCTCAAGGACGGAAGATGGCATCGAACCTGCGTTTGTCCAAGCTGCGTCTATCGCAACGCTGTACATGGATGATGCGAAACTGGCGTCCAAGACAGAGCAAGATATCCGCATGTATCTACAGAAGGAGCTCCCTCGGGACGTGTTCAACGACCATGGCGTCAAATTAGCAAAGGCATCAGAAGGGTTGTTCCAGTGGGCAGCTGTTGCCAGTGGATTCATAAACAGCCCTCCTGCTAGCTTTGGCTTTAGCAAGAGGAAGTGCGTACAGCGCCTCTTGGGCCACTCTCGAGATTGGAAAGGACAAGATCCATTGGACAAGCTGTATGAAGAGGTTCTCGAAGGTTACTTCAAGCCGCATGAAGCACAAATTCTCTTCCGTTCTATCATGGGGCATTTATTTGCTGCGATCGAACCGCTCTCCATCGAATCTTTCATTTCTTTGCGTCTGCATGCCCCAATCGATGACCCCGATGATTCAGATCCCGTTGTCGCAATGCTCCGTCACCTCGGCTCACTGCTGAGTAATGTGACGTCATCTGATCAAACACATCCCATCGTTCCTCTTCACACATCATTCCGCGACTTTCTGATCACCAAGAAGAGTGACATATTTTATGTGGACCTGGTCGATGCGCACCGCGAGCTTGCACATTCGTGCCTTGGATTAATGCTCGACAAACTCAGATTCAACATTTGCGAACTGGAGTCCTCATATCTTGCGAACGTTGATGTCCCAGACCTTGACTCTCGAATCACCAAGAACATTCCACCAGCTCTATCATATGCCTGCATTTTCTGGGACGATCATTTAGAACACGTTACGTTCGAACAAGACCTTTTCTTGAAGCTTCGATCCCTTTTCGAGACGAAGTTCCTGTTTTGGCTGGAAGTGCTTAGCATCAAGGGTAGTGTGGGCCTTGCATCACCGGCATTCTCATCTTTGAGGACCTGGTTACTGTCTGACCCGCGGAAGGTGAGTACACGTTGTAATTCGACATGCCATTTACTAAGTATTGCGTCAAATTGCAACAGCCTTCCCAAGCCGAGGTTGAGAGTTTGTTGGCCATCGTAAAAGACGGGTCCGCGTTTGTGCGGTACTTCGGGATGGCCATGGCAAGGAGTGCTCCCCATATCTATATCTCTGCGCTGCCATTCGCACCATCCTCTTCCCATATTGTCAAGCAATACCTTGGTCGATTTCCTCATACGCTGTGCTTGGAACGCGGGCAGTTGTCTCATTGGCCAGCATTAGAAATGACGATTTCGGCACACGAAGAACCAGTCGACTCTGTTGCATTCTCACCGGATGGACGGCACATTGCCTCGGGCTCGCGCGACTGCACGATTCGGGTTTGGGATGCCACTACAGGGGAGCTGGTAGCAGGCCCATTTACTGGACACACCAATTGGATCACATGCGTTGCATTCTCTCCGGACGGCCAGCACATCACATCGGCGTCGAATGATGGGACGATTCGTTTGTGGGTCGCCACAACAGGAGAGCTTGTGACAACTCCGTTTACTGCACATCACAATCGGGTCACATGTCTTGCATTCTCTCCCGATGGACAGCGAATCGCCTCGGCTTCAGGCGATGGCATTTTCGTGTGGCGTGCCGCAACACGAGAAATTTTAGCGGGCGCGTTTATTGATCATTTCGATTCGGCCAGATCGATTGCATTTTCGCCGGATGGACAGCATATCGCCTCGGATTCGTATGATTGCACGGTTCGGGTGTGGGATTCCACAACAGGAGAGCTTGTCGCAGGCCCATTTTCTGGACACACCGAACAAATAAATTCTGTTGCATTTTCTCCTGACGGCCAGCATATTGGTTCAGCCTCAATGGATCGTACAATTCGAATCTGGAGCGTCGCAACCGGAGAAGCCATAGCTGGCCCGTTTGTCGGACACACCGATGCAATCACTTCCATCTCATACTCTCCAGACGGGCAGCGCATTGCCTCGGCCTCGTCCGATGCTACGATTCGGGTGTGGGATGTCAGAACAAGAGAGATCGTAGCGGGCCCGTTTACTGGGCACGTTGACGTTATTCATTGTGTTTCATTCTCACCAGATGGCCGGCGCATTGCATCGGCCTCAACGGATCGCACGATTCGGGTGTGGGGCTCCGCAACAGGAGAGGTACCGGATCCGTCGACTGGACACACTGCTTTGGTCTACTGTGTTGCATTCTCCCCAGACGGACAGCGCGTTGTCTCGTCCTCGGATGATCGCACGATTTACATTTGGGATGCCACAACAGGGCGGGCTATAGCAGGGCCATTTATTGGACACACCAGTGGTGTCAGGTGTGTTGTGTTCCGGCCGGATGGGCAGCATATCGCTTCAGCCTCGTTCGATCGAACGATTCGGGTGTGGGATGCCACAACAGGAGAACTTCTAGCAGGCCCATTCACTGGACACACCCAATGGGTATTCTCTGTTGCATTCTCACCTGATGGGAACCGCATTGCCTCCGGCTCGGGAGATGACACCATTCGTGTGTGGGATGCCACAACGGGTGAGGTTGTAGCCGGCCCATTCACTGGACACACCAGGGCCGTCAGATCTGTTGCATTTTCTCCAGATGGGCAGTGCATTGCTTCGGCATCGGACGATTGCACGGTTCGCCTGTGGGATGCTGCAACGGGGAATCTCATAGCGGGTCCGTTTACTGAACACACAGATCTCGCCAAATCTGTTGCGTTTTCACCGGATGGGGAGCTCATTGCTTCGACCTCGTTCGATCGTACGATTTGGGTGCGGGATGCTGCAACGGGAGAGATCACAGCGGGTCCGTTTACTGGGCACACTGGTGCGATCTTCTCTATTGCATTCTCGCCAGACGGACATCGTATTGCCTCCGCCTCAATTAATGGCACGATTTGGATGTGGGATGCCAAATCAGGAGATGTCGTAGCAGGCCCGTTCATTGGACACACAGATTGGGCTATATCTGTCGCATTCTCACCAGATGGGCGGCACATCGCCTCTGCCTCAGCAGATGGCACGATTCGCATGTGGGATGCTGCAACAGGGGACGTCGCGGGCACATTCACAGGATATACGAATTCTGTCGATCCTTTGCTCGACGGGCAGCGCATCAGCCCGTCCTCAGAAGATCACACCGTGACAGGTCGTGTGGAGAAGGCCAGGATTGAGGAGAACCATTTCATGGACAAGTTCCTGCTGAAGGGTGATGGGTGGGTGTGTGGTGATGAAGGAGAACTCCTTTTATGGATTCCCCGAGTTCACAGGCCATATTTTCGTAGATCTAACACGGCCTGGATTGCAGGTAAACACGATACCAAGTTTCGATTGGCAAATTTTGTACACGGATTGAATTGGGCTACAGTATATGTTCACAATTTATCTACATAGTGAATTGATGGGACATCCGATACCTTTGGGGCACTGCTTAGATCATCTGATAAGATTTCCTTTTTTTCTTCACCTCCCACCGCCATCGGCGGAGCTGTTGACATTAGGGGTAGTTTACCAGGACTCGGCCTCACCCTGCCAACAACCACCACCAGTGTGACCTCCCCAACTGTTCAATCGACTCTTTCATCTTTTTCAGCACAAACAAAGCCCGCAGGAAAAGCAGTAGGGCTGTGACTGGTGCTCGCGCCGGTCGTGAACTTGCTCGATCTTGGGGAGACTGACACTTGGTCAGCAAAGGGAGGGAGCACATCCATCTCATCGGTGGTGGCGAACAAGGCGAACAAGGCGCTCCTTGCACTCAAATCGCTCAATAATGGTATGCTTTGTATAGTTGTTGATATTAAGATGCACACGTACACGTAGCAGCTGGCAACACCGATGATGAGGCGGTGCCACCACGACTGCGACTGCCACCGCACCCTCAGCTGTAGCACCAGCGACGGCATCAAACCTCATGGACCTCCTTGCATCCGGTACCCCTCCGATTCCACTACCACGGACACGCCCAGGCAGTCAATGAAGCCCCAGACTTTTGGCACTTTCAACACTCTGCTATCGCCGTTGTCACCAGAGGTGCCACGTCCCAGACTCCCAGCTCACCTCCCGCGACAACAATCAGGCACAACGCAACACCACTCATGAGCCCCCGTCCTCCCAGTCAGCGACAACATCTCCCGTGAGCGCCGGGGCCACTTCCGGGGTTGCGACATCTGCTGCTACTAGTAAATAGTCAAGTAGCGGTGACCTGTTGGCCATGTCACTCGGCTCGGCCACGGCAAGCAACTGGACCAGGTGGCGGTGAGAGCACCCAGGATCTTGAAAAGGAGAAGGCCCAGGCAGGGATTTGGGGCGTACAGAATCGGATGGCATCGTTGGCTGGCGGTTTTGGGTCGTTTTCGAAGCCGGCGAGCGACCTGCTTCTGTGAGTTGCGATAGGATATTCAAGTTACTAAACTGCCGAAGTAGATTGTTTTTGTGTTTTTTTTCTTCATTCCATATAGGCTGCGTATACGTATGACCGACGGCAGCATCACCCGTTTTTGGTGCGCTTTATTCCCAAGTAATACAGCGATTTCATACTATTTTTTTCTCTTTTGTTCGGGTGTTTTTTGCGGCTATCATAGAAGCGAAAGGGAACGGCATGTGACACGTCGCTCGTTTCCGTATGACTTCAGCAATCCCAGTTTGAATCGTCCGATGACAGTTCCTCACGCTGTCTTTGATATCATTCAATGCTATCGTGACATAAAACGACGCAGAATCTTCCATCCATCCATTCTTCTTTCACCCCCGAGGACAGAGTATGCTCTCCCGGGGAAAAAAGCAAGGAGGCAAACTGAAAGCATGCTGCTACGCCCCTTCAGAGCCTTCTCCGTCATATTCCTCGTCCTCCCATTAACCAACGCGCTCTGGCCTCAACCCCGCCATCTCCAAACTGGCCCACCGAGCTCTGTGCTGTGCCTCGCTCCCTCCGACTCGTTCACGATCTCAGTCGATGAGGTGCCCAATGCGCCCGAAGATCTCATCGCTGCCGCTCAGCGCACGCACGCACAGTTGTTCAACGATGATTTAGGTAGACTCGTACTTGGGCGTGGTGTAGATGATTTAGAAGCGACATCGGATGGCGCACCTAGGCTCAGACGACTCGTCTTGCGACTCGATGACTACCACACCACACGTCGACAAACACAAACACCGGGAGAACATGTACTTGGGGATTTACCGTTGATGATGATGATGATGATGATGCGGTGGTGGTGGTACAGCCCATCGAGGTAGAAGCAAGGTTGCCTATTGGGATGCGCAACGAGGGGTATAGTCTTGTCATACCGGCAGACGGAAGTCACGCGGTGCTCAAGGCCAACTCGACACTTGGCTTGTTTAGAGGTCTCAATACCTTCAGTCAGTTGTGGTTCACGGTACAGGAAACTGTTTACACAATCGGTGCGCCCGCGGAGATTCAGGATTGCCCAGCTTATGTACGTGCGCGGCCGTGCATGCGATTTCTCGGGCGTCATCTGACTTTTTGGACATGACTTTAGCCATATCGGGGGTTCATGTTGGACACGGCACGAAATTTGTATGTGTTCTGTATTTCTTTGGTACTTTTCTTGCCAAGGCTTATTATGCGCACGTAGCTTCCCAGTATCTGACATTGAACGCACGCTTGACGCAATGTCATGGGTCCATGTATGTCCTTCACATTTCTTGAATGTTTGTCAGTGGGAACTGACAATGACTGTGCAGATCAATACGTTTCACTGGCATATCGTCGACAGCCAGACTTTCCCACTTGTCGTACCCGGATTTACGGATATCGCGGAAAAGGCTGGGTATAGTGCTGATGCGGTTTACACCCCTCAAGATGTCGCGCATATCGTGTCCTATGCCGGCCAGGTGCGTCCCTCACTGTTCACATCATCCTCCATTGAACCCAAATTGGCGCTACTATAGCGGGGAATTGATGTACTCGTTGTATGTGGTATTGCAAGAATAACAGGGAAGGGGGTTAATGTACGTAATAGGAAATTGACACGCCCGGGCATACCTCGGCCATCTCGAAGGCGTATCCGGAACATGTCGCGTGCCCCGATGCGAAGCCCTGGAGGACGTACGCCAACGAACCACCTGCGGGACAACTGCGCCTCGCCTCTCCCGTGACGATCGATTTCACGGCCAGTCTGCTGAGTGCCGCTGCGAAACTCTTTCCCTCGACGTTGTTCGCCACTGGTGGCGACGAGATCAACACGCGGTGCTATCAAGACGATCCACAGACACAACAAGATCTCGCTGGAAGGACGCTCAATGAAGCCCTGGGCGTGTTTACCCAGGCCACGCATGGTGCGCTCAGGAGTCTCGGAAAGACACCGGTCGTGTGGCAGGGTGAGTTAGATATCTTCCGGGTCTATTTGTGGGACTCAACTCTTCTTTGGATTTGGCACAGAGATGGTACTCAACTTTAATCTGACCCTTTCAAACGACACGGTTGTCCTGTATGTCTCCACATTTCTTTCTCTCTCACCCTCTTGGACGTTGACGTGTATTGATAGGGTGTGGATCTCATCTGAAGACGCAGCTGCTGTTGCTGCCAAAGGGTTCCGATTTATCCACGCGGGATCTAATTCATTCTATCTGGTAAGGCTATGAATCTTCCTTAAACCCCAGCAGTTTTTATAAATTTGCATGTGATATAGGATTGTGGTGCTGGTGGCTGGTTGGGAGATTACCCCGCAGGCAACAGTTGGTGCGATCCTTTCAAGACATGGCAGAGTGTTGCATCACGTACCCCTTTTTTCACGAGCACGCGCTTATTTCCTTCCTCTGAAGGCGTATACATTCGACCCACTGGCAAATCTGACCTCGGAGCAAGCATCCCTCGTGCTTGGCGGTCAACATCTCCTCTGGACCGAACAGTCCGGACCGGAGAACCTCGATTCGATCGTGTGGCCGCGCGCAGCTGCATCCGCCGAGGTGTTCTGGACGGGTCCGGGGGGAAACGATAGTGCGGCCCTGCCGCGGTTGCATGAGCTCGGATATCGATTTAGGCGGCGTGGCGTGAAGGCCATATCGTTGCAGCCTGAATGGTGCGTGTTGCGCCCGTTTGCGTGTGATCTGAACGCGTGAAGCGCTCGTGTGAGGGAGAGGAGGATGTGTATTGTTTATTCTAGTGAAGACAATGGACTTGAGTTATAGAACGCACTCTGTGAGACAATCTGTTCCCCAAATTCACCATTTTTGGCCCGCCTAAACACATTTTCATCAGCGCATAAGTATCACATTGTACTAGGAGTACCACCCACGGGGATGGCCGAGATAATCTGAGCATTCCCACGATTGCTTCTCGGCAACGTCCGGACTGCGTGGGACGAGGGGGGTTGCCATGCTCTTTGGCCTCCCTCCGCATCGACTAGCTATACAAGTGTCTCACATTAGATTTTAAACCGCTCTAGCGTCACATTAGCCCAGGTTCTCAAAATCCCGGGACTGTCTCGACCGTCGATCAACGTCAGATTAGCGACTATGCTACCGAGTGGGAGCCTTCAGGTGACCGGTAAACTTGTCTTACGTTTTCTCTCTGGCAAGAAAATGTTATTGATTTCTGTCCGCCTGTCAGTCCTCAGAGCGCACAATCTTCCTCGTCTCAAGACCCTCGGATTCCTTACGAAGAAGAGAAAATATTTTGTTGTTCTAACCGACGGAGAGAAGACATGGCAGACACGATCCGTGCGGAGCGTGGTCCAACGCGTGGAATGGAACGAGACTGTCAACACCTTGTGAGAAATATCGCTTTTTTGTTTATTCTGATGTAAGACTGAGTCTCCCACAGTTCCGTACAACAACACTCCCGAATTACGATATCTCTTTATGGAAAAAAGGCCACGACGACAAACATTCTTGTTGGAAGGCAGGAGATTGTCTGTGAACCCCGTCGCGGTCGGTCTAATTCATGAAATCTTACCCTTACATTTGGCTGATTGTCGTACATGCAGAACTTGAAATCATTTTCCGTATTGATGACGGACATGTTAGACATCCAGTAGAGCCGGTCTCAGTCTTCTTGATGGTTACCGTGTCAGCAAATACGAGTTCCTCTCTGACAGCGGAGGTCAACACCCCGAACCCTCCAGCAGCCGATATCCCTGTTTCTGAAGGAAGTGCTGTGCGTTCTACTGCCCAGACTAACGTTGAAACCATACAACTCACGTCGGGTATCCAGGGTGGCCCTCCTATTGAGAGCAGTACTCTTGTGAAACGAGTAGGGGAGACCGAGACCGTGGCAGAGACATCGCGGGCGACTCTCCGCCGCACCGAGGAAGCCATAGATAAGATCAATACAGTAACAACATGGAAAAGTGCTGTTACCGTCATCAAGCGGGTGATGGACGCTGTCACTCCGATCGCAGCAGTATGACCCGTATCATTTTTGTCCATCCATCCCGAGCTAACTCCCGTTCTTCAGCTAAACCCTTATGCAAGTCTAGCATGGGGTCTGCTCTCGAAGATCCCCGAGGTACGTCCCCTTGTCTTGTCCTAGGACATGGGGCACTCACTCTTTTGTGGTCACTTCTGCTAGGCTTTGCTACAACAGGTTCAACGTGACGATAACATCCAGACACTATTTGAGGCCATACGCGATGCCTTTGAATTTGCGGAAGAGGCGGACACTTTGAGGAACCTCAAGCCGGAGTCGAGGCAGGTGAAAATCTTGGAGGAGATGCTAGAATGTGTGTCCGAATCTGCCAAATTTATCAGATCGTATGCGGAGGATGTGAACCTTGGTACGCCATCTTGGTCTCTCTCGTTAGTCAATACAAACGCGTGATTTATAGGCAAGCGTACTTTGAAGAGTATAGTCGGCCAAGTGGACGGACAAATAGATCAGTATCGCACCACCCTTGTCCAACTGCGAGAGAGTTTCCTTTCTCGTGCTGCTATCACGACCGAGATAACTGTGCTAGAAGCTGGTACGTACTTAAGGTGACAAAGATATTGGACTGTCAATCTGACAGGTGGGACACAGAACTGGGTGCAATAATCAGAGAATTGCCTTACAAGGGAGGCTGGCGATATGGTGATGAGAAGCGCTGTCTTCCAGGCACACGCAAAGATTTCCTGGACCATATAATCGAGTGGGTCGAGAATCCCAAATCTCACCGTGGCCTTGTTCTCCTCGGACAGGCAGGCACGGGAAAGTCTTCAATTGCACACGAAGTGGCACGTCACTTCGACGACAGCTGCCTCGGCTCTTATTTTGCTTTTCTGCGAAAGGAGCATTCGAAAGGCGAGGCTTACCAGCTGTTCACCACAATCGCTCGCGATCTTTCGTATCACAATCCTGCGTTCAAACTCGCGCTTGGTCGGGTGCTTAAAGAGAAACCGTCGCTTTGTGGTGCGCGAGACTATCGTGCACTTTTTGAAAGCCTTCTCCTTGAACCGCTCAAGAACCTGCCACTTTCTCATCCGATTCTTATCGTTATCGATGGATTAGATGAAAGTGGAGATATCATTGGCGATACCGGATTACATATGTTTCTCGCGGAACATCTCATCGACCTCCCAGCCCAATTCCGCGTACTCATCACCTCAAGGCCAGATAGTGGTATCGAACCTGCGTTCGCCGAAACATCATCCGTCGACACACTGTACATGGATGACGAGAAACTGGCTGCCAAGACAGAGCAAGATATTCTCGCGTATCTTCAGAAGAAGCTCCCTCCGGACGTGTTCAAAGATCATGGTGTCGAGCTAGCAAAGGCTGCAGAGGGCTTATTCCAGTGGGCAGCTGTCGCCAGTGGATTCATAAAGAGCCCCCCTGCTAGTTTTGGGTTTAGCAAGAGGAAGTGCGTTCAACGTCTCTTGGGCCACTCTCGAGATCGGAAAGGACAAGATCCGTTGGACAAGCTATATGAAGAGGTTCTCGAAGGTTACTTCAAGCCGCATGAAGCACAAATTCTGTTCCGTTCCATCATGGGGCATATATTTGCTGCGTTCGAACCGCTTTCAATCGATTCTTTGCTTTCTCTTCGTCTGCATGCCCCAATTGATGACCCCGATGATTCTGATCCCGTTGTTGAAATGCTCCGTCACCTCGGCTCGTTGCTGAGTAATGTGACGTCATCCGATCAAACACGTCCCATCATTCCTCTTCACACATCATTCCGCGACTTTCTGGTCACCAAGAAGAGTGACGTGTTTTATGTGGACCTGGATGATGCCCACCGCGAGCTGGCACATTCGTGCCTTGGATTAATGCTGGACAAGCTCAGATTCAACATTTGCGAACTGGAGTCATCATATCTTGCGAACATTGATGTCCCAGACCTTGACTCTCGGATCACCGAGAACATTCCACCAGCTCTATCATATGCCTGCATTTTCTGGGACGATCATCTAGAACACGTTACGTTCGAACAGGACATCTTCATGAAGCTTCGATCCCTTTTTGAGACGAAGTTCCTGTTTTGGCTGGAAGTGCTTAGCATCAAGAGCAGTGTGGGCCTTGCATCACCAGCGTTGTCATCATTAAGGACCTGGTTGCGGTCTGACCCGCGGAAGGCGAGTACATGTTGTAATTCAACATGGCACGTACTAACTATTCCGTAAAATCGCACAGCCTTCCCATTCCCAATCCGAGGTTGAGAGTATGTTGGCCATCGTAAAAGATGGGTTCGCGTTTGTGCGGTACTTTGGGATGGCCATGGCAAGGAGTGCTCCCCATATCTATATCTCTGCGCTGCCATTCGCGCCATCCTCTTCCCATATTGTCAAGCAATACCTTGGTCACTTTTCTCATACGCTGTGCTTGGAACACGGCCAGTTGTCTCATTGGCCAGCATTAGAAATGACGATTCCGGCACACGACGAAGCAATCAACTCTGTTGCATTCTCGCCAGATGGATGGCGCATTGCCTCAGGCTCAGACGACTCCACTATTCGGTTGTGGGATTCCACAACAGGGGAGCTCGTAGCAGGCCCATTTACTGGGCACACCGATTGGATCACATGCGTTGCATTCTCTCCGGACGGCCAGCAAATCGCCTCGGCGTCGGAAGATGGGACGATTTGTGTCTGGGACGCCTCAACAGGAGATCTTGTAGTAGCCCCCTTTACACGACACAACATTCAACTTAAATTTACATCTATTGCATTCTCTCCTGATGGGCAACGCATTGCTTCGGCTTCAGACAATGGCATCCTCGTGTGGCGTGCCGCAACAGGAGAGATTTTAACGGGCGCATTTACTGAACACGTCGGTGGGGGCAAATCTATTGCATTTTCACCCGATGGCCAACACATCACATCCGACTTGAATGATTTCACGATTCGTGTGTGGGATTCCACAACAGGAGAGCTTGTTGCAGGCCCATTTTCTGGCCACTCCGATCAAATCAACTCCGTTGCATTTTCTCCGGACGGCCAGCATATCGGCTCTGCCTCAGAGGATGGTACAGTTCGAATCTGGAGTGTCGCAACCGGAGATGTGGTAGTTGGCCCGTTTGTTGGACACGCCGACACAATACATTCCATCGCATTCTCGCCAGATGGGCAGCGCATTGCCTCGGCCTCGTCGGATGCTACGATTCGGGTGTGGGATGCCACAACAGGAGAGATCGTAGCAGGCCCGTTTACTGGGCACTTTGATCATATTTTTTCTGTTGTGTTCTCCCCAGATGGCCAACGCATTGCATCCGCCTCAATGGATCGCACGATTCGGGTGTGGGGCTCCGCAACAGGAGAGGTACCGGATCAGTCGGCTGGACACACTTCCTCGGTCAGCGCTGTTGCATTCTCACCAGACGGGCGGCGCATTATCTCGTCATCGGCTGATCGCACGATTTACATATGGGATGCCACAACAGGGCGAGTCATAGCAGGCCCATTAATCGGACACACCCAGTGGGTCAGATCTGTTGCGTTCCGGCCGGATGGGCAGCATATCGCTTCGGCCTCGTACGATCAAACGATTCGGGTGTGGGATGCCACAACAGGAGAACTCGTCGCAGGCCCATTCACTGGACACACCAGTTCGGTACTCTCAGTTGCGTACTCACCAGATGGGCAGCGCATTGCCTCCGGTTCGGGAGATAACACCATTCGTGTATGGGACGCCACGACTGGGGGGGTCGTAGCTGGCCCGTTTACTGGACACGCCGATTGGATCAGATCTGTTCCATTTTCTCCAGATGGGCGGCACATTGCTTCGGCCTCAGAAGACTGCACGGTTCGCCTGTGGGATGCTGCCACAGGCGTAGCAGCTCCATTTATTATTCGACACTCCCAACCAGTCAATTTTGTTGCATTTTCGCAGGATGGGGAGCGCATTGCCTCGGCCTCAGATGATCGTACGATCCAAGTGTGGGACGTCGCAACAGGAGAGGTCACAGCGGGTCCGTTTACCGGACACACTGATTCGGTGGTCTCTATTGCATTCTCGCCGGACGGACATCGTATTGCCTCGGCCTCATTCGATGGCACGATTCGGATGTGGGATGCCAAAACAGGAGATGTCGCAGCAGGCCCGTTCATTGGACACACAGATTGGGTCATGTCTGTCGCATTCTCACCAGATGGGCGGCACATCGCCTCCGCCTCATCAGATGGCACGATTCGGATGTGGAACGCAGGAACAGGCGCCATGGCAGGCACATCTACCGGATATATGAAATCTGTCGATTCTTCGCAGCGCATCAGCCCGTCCTCAGAAGATCACGCTAGTGTGGAGAAGGCCCGAATAGAGGAGAACCATTTTAATTTTATGAACAAGTTCCTGCTGAAGAGTGATGGGTGGGTGTGTAGTGATGAAGGAGAGCTTCTTCTATGGATTCCCCGAGTTCACAGGCCATATTTTCGTAGGTCCAACACAGTTTGGATTGCAGGTAAACACGATACCAAGCTTCGATTGGCAGACTTTGTACACGGATTGAATTGGGCTACAGTATATGTTCACAATTTAGATAAATAGTATCATGCTGAGACATCATCCCACTGCATGATAACCACCAGTGTGATCCTCCGGACTATTCTATCGACTTGTTTTTCTTCCGCAATGCAGTCAAAAACTGCAGAAATTGCAGTAGAGCCGGTGCCCGCACCGGTCGTGAATTTGACGACACGGACACTTTGACTTCCTGCACTCAAGCCTCTTATTGTAAGGTATACTAACTTACTAGGACCTATTTGAGTTTTTTGAGTAGCCATTGTCGGAGTACGAGCCTGTATAGGAGGTTGTGATTTGGTCACCCTCTCTCTCCCTTGCCTCCAGCCTCCTCCGAAATATGGATTATCGTACATGTAATTTTTTTCTTCCCCTGTCTACCAAATATTCACCTTCATATGTTGAGGTTTCGTCAAGATATATATGTTCCGAACTTTTAGGTTTTATTTATTTATTTTTCAATTCGGGCATATGCCCCCTTATCTGAAAAATACAAATAATGTCCCCCACGTGGACGTAGCAGCTGGCAACGCTGATGATGAGGCATCGATGAGGGCCTCCTCGCTTTCAGCTCCCCCTCCAATTCCTCTGCCACGGACACGCCTGGGAAGTTGACGCAGCCCCAGACATTTGGCACTTCCAACACTGCTGTCGTCGTTGTCACCACAGGCGCGTCCCGGGTTACCTCCAGCGACAACAGTTGGGTACAACGCAACACCAGTCATGAGCACCACGTCCTCGCAAAGACATCTCCCATGAGCGCCTGGACCGCTTCCTGGGGTTGCGACGTCTGCTGCTACTACTACAAAGTTAAGTAGTGGTGACCTGTTGGTCATGTCACTCGGCTCGGCCACAGCGAGCAAGCCAACCAGCTGTACCAGGTGCATCCGGGATTTTGAATAAGAGGAGGTCAAGGCAGGGATTTGGGGCGTACAGAATCAGGTGGCATCGTTGGCTGGCGGTTTTGGGTCGTTTGCGAAGCCCACAGTTCAAAGCATTGGAGGGTGGACGACCTGCTTCTGTGAGTTGCAGCAGGACTATGGATGTAGATTCATTTCGTCTTTTCTTCTTTCAATATAGGCTGCGTGTTTACATGACCGACATCAGCCTCACCCCGTTTTTGATGCGCTTTATGCCGAAGTTGTACAGCGACATCAACCCTTTTTTTTCTCTTTCTTTCGGGTGTTTTTCGCGGCTATCATAAAAGTGGAAAGGAATGGCGTGTGACATCCCGTTCATTTCTCTGCTTCTTGCATGGCTCTTGAGTGTGAATCTTCCGATGACCGTGACCTACGCTGCTTTCGATGTTATTCAATGCAATCGTGACGTAAAATGACGCAGAACCTAACTTCCTTCACCCTCAAGGACAGTGTAGGGTCGGCAATGCGTCTGGCCTTGGACTCGATGCATTTCGGCCGACGTCGGGACATCTCGGGCATCACAGCATTCAGGGTAGTACTTAGCTATTCCATATCTAGGACTCTCTTTCATAGTTCCTTAAGTAGTTACATCACATGTACTTAAGGACGAGAAATGTAGGGGAGAAATCCCCAGCGAAAGCTCACCCCCTTTTCTCTTCGAACTCACGCGTGCTCTCCGGAGTACCTTTAACAGAGTACACTCTCCCGAGCAAAGAGGCAAATGAAAGCATGCTGCCACGCCCCTTCAAACCCTTCTTGGTCATATTCATCGTCCCGACGCGCTCCGAGAGGACCCCTGAAAGTACACTGGACCCGCTGATCCCGGATTTGGATAAAATTTGGGTATTTTTGTCGAAATG